>JARQZK010004490.1:107500-149996 GCA_030704885.1 Cynegetis impunctata | reverse complement strand
TCTTTTTTCATTAGATGGTAATGGAAACCACAGAAAACTACACAGGGTAGTATTTATTTTTTTTTCAAAATTTTTTTTATTACGGCTTTGGACGTCTTCAGTTATCAATTACCTGCTATTTAGTCCAATATCAACAGTGAGGTCTGTTGATATTAGATGGGAAGGGAACCACAGAAACCTCCACCCACTTAATGTACAAAATAGGTTTAATATATTTGATTGTTGTCTTTAAAAAGACATTACTTGTAATTTTGGAGATCACATGTTCTAAACTATCCTTGCTTTTTAGAAAAATTGAAAATTCTAGATGTTCAGATTTTGTCTAAGAAGATGAGTTCTTATGGTTAGAGTTTGTTTGTTGAATTATATTGTTTCGATTCATGTTGTTTCTAAGAAAAATTAAGGAATTAAATCTGCGAAACGTCAACTTTTTAATAAAATCGAGTTTTATGAGATTCACCAAGCCTGTTATTGCTTATAATTTCAAAAATTGTTCACAGGCAACAACAATTCAAATAAATAATTATATATATATATATATATATATATATATATATATATATATATATATATATATATATATATATATATATATATATATATATATAATTATTATATTATTCACCAAGCCTGTTATTGCTTATAATTTCAAAAATTGTTCACAGGCAACAACAATTCAATTAAATAATTATATATATATATATATATATATATATATATATATATATATATATATATATATATATATATATATATATATATATATATATATATATATATATATATATATATATATATATAAATATTTATTTGAATTGTTGTTGCCTGTGAACAATTTTGAAATTATAAGCAATAACAGGCTTGGTGAATAATATAATAATTATATACCTATATATATATATATATATATATATATATATATATATACTATATATATTATATATATAATATTATATATATACCTATATATATGTATATAATATATATATATATATATATATATATATATATATATACATACATATATATATATATATATATATATATGTTACTTTCTCTCTATATATATTATAACACCACTTAGCTGCTGTCAGGTGATAGCCAGTGGCGCCACCTTCAGTTGAATTCAATCGCCGCTCGCGCCACGCACTCTTAGATCGTGTGAGAGGACGCTACGTGATTTCACAAATCAAAAGTAATTTTTTTGACGTTTACTCATTTAGTGTATATGTAGTATTAAAGGGATTATATTAATCTGAATATTTGCATAATGATACTCGATTAGATTGACTTAACAGTGCTCAAATTCGTTTTTGTCTAGCGTGTTCCGTCTCAAGGTTATCTTTCATGTTCTAACAAAAATGCTGTAGGGTACAAAAGTAACGGAGCCCTATGGGTACATAAGTAACATGTTACTTTTGTACCCGTATTTTTTTTTTTTTTTGTCCCCGTATTGATTCACTCTAAGTTAACTTTTTATGAGTGTGTGTTTATTTCAACAAAATGCCGCGACAACGCATAATAACCACCACACGAATAACAACTAACATGAAATTCTATCGAAGCGGCCGAAGAGCATTTCAATGATATTGAAAAAATTAGAGCCATAGCAAAAAAAATTGAATGTCTGCCATGTTACATTGCATAGATATATAAAAAAAATGTTAGCTAGAAATACTAGTGCAGTTGTAGACAAGGAAAATAAATTTGATGACGATGATTGCTTCTACCTCGTGTGTTTAGAAAATTTTAGCAATGGTCGACTGAATGAGCAAAGTTTACATTATTTCGAATGCAAAATGTGGTCTCATAGGTATTGAATGCGTCAATGAATTATGTGTGCCATAATTGCGAGTCTGAATAGAGAAGACTGGCAATAAATATTTGTTTGATTAAATATGTCATATCATATTCATTGCAAATCCCTTTGCCCTGTTACTTTCGACCCACAACGTGTTACTTTCGGCCCGCCAACGTAGTCGAAAGTAACAAATGACAACTTTTTTTAAAGTTTCTGTGATTCATGCAAAATAAACAATAATAAAGTAATTTAAGATGTTAATGTATAGAACATAACCGGAATTTATGTATGGCTATATCAATTTCTCCGAAATACTAACACCTAACGAGAAACCAAGGCGAAAGTACAAAATGTTACTTTTGTACCCGGTCTCCCCTATACATATATACCGAGGCCTCCTGTGATGACTATCTTAACATTTTAAACATTTATTCAGCATCCGTCAAATGAGAAAATTTATTTCCTTTCCATTTTTTGATCTGCAGGAATAGCAGTTGAGGAATTAGAGAGATCGGTTATTTGACTTTTGATTTAACGGTCCGACTTATTAGTAAAAAAAAAATTTGGTTTCTGCTTTAGGTATTTTTTTGAGTTTTCTCGACTTCGTTTAAATTTAAATATTGCATTCACTCTGATATTGAAGCAATTTTCATTCCTTGATACGTTTTTTTTTATCTGCCTTATCCTATGTTGTTTTTCTTGAATTATTTAACATACACTATCTTGTCAATCTCAATGGCATATATGAAAAACTTAAATTCCATGCTCTATATGCAGGACAAATAAAAGGAAAGGAATAAATGTTGATGGTTTTATGTATAAAAGTGCTCTGTTTAATTTTAAATTATTTAAAGATTATTTCAGTTCCATTTATCGGGTATCAGATAATATCAGTTAAAATGGAAATTGTTCATTTGGAGGATCAGTTGTTTTTCTTTCCAAACATTTTGCTCATAAATCTGTTTGTCATGAAGCGATCGCTTCAATTAGTTTTTTTATAGCATCGCACTCACTATGGCATTTGAAAAATGAACCAATAATAGAGAACGATTATCACATTCGATGGAAATGGGTAAATTTTGGTTCACGGAAACGTTCGTGTAATACATAGTCAAGGGCCACCACCTGCTGATATTGCGCAAACTCGCCTCTTTCAATCCCCAATATTTCAGAAGGATATTCGTTATTCACGGAGCAGAAGCCCTCATGTGGCCAACAAACTTTTCAGCTTTCACCCGACTTACGGTTTGGGTTGAATAATACGCCTGCAAACTGCTATTTCCGATTTTCATACAGCTGGCTTTATGCTATTTGAATAACTAATATAAAATTTTCAAACTGTGAATTTTAATATGATGTGCTGAAGCGTTTATGCATAAACAAATTCCTTTCTTCCCTAGGTGGTAGATACAATGATGATGCTTGTAGTTTTTATATAAATTACCTCTTACTTTATCTAATTGACGTCGTTCAAATTTTGATACTTTGACCACAAGCTTCTATGCGTAAAAAATTATTTTAGAACAAGTATTCTTCAATTAAAGGCAGAAAATATTTTGTTGTAATCACCTTTTATCAAAATTGTTACAACCGTAACACTATTTGTAGTACAGTCCAAACTGCGAGATGATGTATATAAATGTTTTTGTCCACGACTGTACTATAAATCATTCATTATACGTGTGCTTCCTGAAGTATAATGTTACCTATTATTCACTAGTGTGTATAATGGTTTATTATACACTGCATGACGTCACACTCAAAACGTATGTCCAAACTTGAGACTCATTCACATTGATAGGATAGTATTGTTATTAGATTTTTAAGTTTTATGTAACTAAGATAACTTTTAGGCAAATTATTAAACTAATATTTAATATAATGCCCAACTTATTGAATATTTACTCTAATAAATTATCTATTTCATTTTTATCAGAGTGAAAGAAAGGAATGGAATCGATGTCAAGTGAAATAGTTGACGTTTACGTGAGTATGCAGTTTTCAGTGAACACAGAAAATGTTATGTCAACGCTTTTGATAACTATTTTTATTGTTGAAAATGCAGATTATTACTAATTTTTTCGAGGAAGTCGTGGACAAAGTATAGTATTCTACTCGCACAAAATTACAATTTTTCACTCGGGTGAATTGCGACACTCGCTTGCAGCTCGTGTCGCAAACTTCACCCTCGTGAAAAATAGCAATCATTTTGTGCTCGTTGAATAATATACTATTGTCCACGACTGTACTATAAATCATTCATTATACGTGTGCTTCCTGAAATATAATTATACCTATTATTCACTACTATTGAATAATGGTTTATTATACACTGCCTGACGTCACTTTCAAAACGTATGTCCAAACTTGAGACTATCATTCACATCGTTAGGATAGTATTGTTATTGGATTTTTAGGTTTTATGTAACTAAGATAACTTTTAGGCAAATTATTAAACTAATATTTAATATAATGCCCAACTTATTGAATATTTACTTTAATAAATTATCTATTTCATTTTTATCAGAGTGAAAGAAAGTAATGGAATCGATGTCAAGTGAAATAGTTGACGTTTACGTGAGTATGCAGTTTTCAGTGAACACAGAAAATGTTATGTCAACGCTTTTGATAACTATTTTTATTGTTGAAAATGCAGATTATTACTAACTTTTAGGAAGTCGTGGATAAAGTATAGTATTCTACTCGCACAAAATTACAATTTTTCACTCGGGTGAATTGCGACACTCGCTTGCAGCTCGTGTCGCAAACTTCACCCTCGTGAAAAATAGCAATCATTTTGTGCTCGATGAATAATATACTATTATTTTCAAACGTACAATAATAACGTCATTTCTCGATTGACATAATAATCGAAAAGTTCTATTTCTCCGCCAAGGAGGAGAAGTGTTATTATGCAAAAGATAAATTGGT
This sequence comes from Cynegetis impunctata, assembly GCA_030704885.1. Lineage (NCBI taxonomy): Eukaryota > Metazoa > Arthropoda > Insecta > Coleoptera > Coccinellidae > Cynegetis > Cynegetis impunctata. Next base: position 145,264 of record JARQZK010004490.1, on the reverse strand, counting down.
AACCATGAACAAAAAATTCTCCAATTCAAACGTCATTTTCACTTTCAGTCACTTTTCACGAGGTTGCGAATTATAACTATCAATTATTTTACCTTATATCTGTCAGAATCAAATTTGCGTGGCAACCGTAACTAGGCAAATGTTCCATAATTCATAACGATTAAGTGGATAGAATTATGTGCGTAAATGTGAATCAATCCAAAAATGGATATTCAGATTTTTATGAATTTTAAAACGTTTGAAAATAAAATAACATATATCATTCGGAGTAGAAGTGACTTTTCATGGCTCGCTTTCAATTACCCGCCTCACTGCGTTCGGCGGGTAAGCTCAAGCTCGCCATGAAAAGTGACACTTCTCCTCCTTATGAAATAATATACTATTCCCTACTCCTATTTCTGAAATGCAATATCGGTGTGTAAAGTGCGATTCATCTAATGCATCGCTGCCATAAGAGATGATACACTTTTATCTACTTTAATTTAGTAATATGAATTTTACAGTTTTATAAATCGTTTTTGTAAGGACACCTATTACAGAACTATTTCTGTAATAGACGCCTTTACAGCACTAGTGCTGTAATGAAAAAGAAACTGGTTTTATTAACACTTTGCTTTCAAATAAAACCACACTTTTTAGAAGAATGATTTATTTATTATTCCATTTAACTTCCATTAGAATAAATCATTTTGAAAGGTACTTTTTATATTTTTGGATTTGTTTGACAAAGTTTCGAAAGTAACCATGCGAAACAGTAACTATGCGAAAGGTAACAAGAAAAATTTGATTAATAGCAGGTGTATTTTTACAGATGCATTTTTTAAAAAAAATGCCTATTGCCAAATATTTTTATTCATAGATGAAAGTAGAAAATTTTTTTTCGCAAAAGGCACTTTTATAAATAAAAATGCACCTGTCAAAATGCACCTGCTATGAAGTTTACTAATCAAGTTTTTTATGTTACCTTTCGCATGGTTACTATTTCGCATGGTTACTCTCGAAACTTTACAACACTAATATTGTAAATAACTGTTACCCACAACTATCAATTTTATTAATAGTAGTATATCTGTTATATATGCGACTTTTATCGGGTATAACAGGCATTACCATATAGAATTGAATAATAATGACAGTTCGATGGAATGATATTACTCAATCGTTGCATCAAATTTGACAAATAGTAAATTTATATGTTACTGTATTAAAATTTGTAGGTATACTTTTAGTCAGATTTAGAGTTATTTAGTGTGTATAATTCTCATCTCTGGTATCATTAGATAAATGTATAGTAGTGAATCAGATTTAGAAGATTTGTCTTGTACACCGCCAGACATTTTCAAATTAGCTTCTATCGCTACAGAAAGTCTACCTCGCAAGTCGAAAGGTAAAAATGATGCGGTGTATAGAAGTTTTATGGATTGGCAACTGGCTCAAAAAACATCGTCAGCTTCTGAAAGTGTTATCCTAGTATATTTTGTTTAACTTGCAAAAAATAAAAGTCATCATCATTGTGGACATATTAATATATGCTAAGTACATTGAAGATATATTATTCACCTAGATACTTACCTACATGAAGTTACATTTTCAAAGTGGAAATCCTAGAGCCATCAACCGAATAAATGTAAAACTTTCACCCCCGAAGAAGTTAATAAATTTATTGAAGAAGCGCCAGATCAAACCCATCTAATGACAAAACTTTTCTTACATTAACGTAATTTTCAGATTAGCGCTTTCCAATTTAGCTCTCATATTGAAAATACCTTCCACAAAAACAAAGATTCCTAGATCATTCACTATACTAGGTGAATTTTGCGATATTTACAAAAAGTATGTAAATCTTCGCTCATCTTATGCTAAATGCTCATCATTATCATTATCAGAATGCCAAATGTACTATTCCAAAGAGTAGTAGTTCCAAGAGTACTATTCCTGAAGAGAAGCAGCGCCACTCCATGTCCCATAATTTTCAGAATTAGATGACTTACAAAGTAATCCCTGGCATGAGTTTCAACAATTGTAGTGTAACTGTCAATAATTATTATGTAAGTAAATAAATATAAATTTATTATGTATTAATATTCATTATTCCTTAGCTCTCCAGGCCTAGTTGGCCCTTGGCTTTGTTTGCTATTCCTCTCCATACATCTTGATTTTCTGCTTTCCTTCTCCAGTCCCTGACACGCAGAACCGCCAGGCCTTCCTACACCTCTCTCTTCCACCGTCTTCTTAATCTTTCCTCTCTTCTTATCCCTCTCACGCTCGAATCCGTTACTCTTTTGGGAGTTCTGTGAGCTTCCATTCTGTGTATGTCCATCTAATTCTCTGGACTTTCATAACTGCTCTAATACCTGGTTCACCATACAGTTCCCTCAGCTCCTGGTTCGTTCTCTTGAACCATTTTTCCTCCACTTTCTTTTCCTCCATATATACCTCTCAGTACTTTCCTCTCCCATATACCTAACAGATTCTCTTTGTTCTTCGTCATCGTCCAACTTTCACATCCGTACGTCACAATAGGTCTTATCACTGTCTTATATATTCGTACTTTCAGTGAGCGTGATATTGTTTTACTCCTTAGAATAGATGCCAATGCATATAGTGCTCTATTGTAGTCCGGCCTTTCCTGCTTCCTCCTCTAGTCTTAATACCACATTCCTCAATTCCAATTCACATAGTCGAATGACTATATCAACTGCAAACGCTGAAAATTGGTGTCTTTTGTGATATAACAGCCTTGATCTGAATATTTCTGCTCTCCTTATTACATTTTCTAATACATAATTAAACAAAATTCGAGACAGTGGGTCTCCCTATCTTAGTCCCTGCTTGACTTCGAACTTTCTAGGCACCTCTTTTACTCTTAGTCTATTCACAGTACACGTCAACGTTGCTTTTATCATTCTCAGCAGCTTGCCTATAACTTCTAGTTCTTTCAGCGCTTCGAATAGTCTCCGGTGGTTTACTCGCCTGTCTAAAGTATATGAAAAGGAGATGTGTTTCCTTTTTAAATTCTGAACCTTCTGCCTTCAACTCGCATAGGGTAAATATATTATCATTTACGGACCTTCCTCTACTGCAGCCACTTTGGTACTCCCCCGTTACTAATTCCATCGTCTGGCCTGATACATTCAAGTGCGTTGCTATTATTTCATACGCCACATTAAGTAGGGCTATGTCTCCGTAATCCTCACATACTGTTTTATCACCTTTTTTATATATTGGTAACAATATTGCTTTTCTCCATTCATCAGGAATTCTTTCTTCTCTCCATACTTTTCTATTAACTCTTTCAGTCTCTCGTACATTTCATCCCCTCCATTTTTGAATAGCTCACTTGTTATTTCATCAGCACCTGGACTTTTATTATTTTTGAAGGCTTTCACTATACTCTTCAAGTCTCTTTTTTTCAGGGCCTCTTTCTCTTCCTCGTCGTTTATCCCTCTTATTGTCCTCTCTTGTTCGATATTGTTTATTCAATGATTCGTCGAAATGTTGCACCCACCTCAGCACTATCTCTTCTTCACTCGCTAGAAGTTCTTCCTCCTCACTTTTGAAATATACGGCTTCTTGTGGGAATCTTTTTCTCTCTCTCCTTATACTTTGGAAAAGATTTCTCACTTCTCTGTTCTGATAATCTTCCTCAATACTCTCAGTCATTGCCCTTCTGTACTACCTCTTTTTCCTTCTTATTTTTTGAACACTCTACATGATTAGTTATCCAACTATTATACAAAATCTATTGAAGTAGGTCCTCTTCAACAAGGAATCTTACAAAAAGTAAGTAAAAAATGCTTCCTTATAGGAACAATTGATAATTATATTAGGGTTTGCAATCGTCGTTTTTGACATAAAAACCTGAATATGTCAAAAACGCTTAGACTAAGGTATAGGACATGATGCATAGAATCTGCTCAGAATCTTGAGTAGAATCCAAAAATGTAATAATATATAGGGTAGGTATCCTATTCAAAATAAGCGACTCAGGGTCTACTTCCGGTACAACCGGAAGTATATTATCAACAAAGAATTATAAATCAGATGAATTTTGCACATTGGACCTACCTGCAAAATTTCATGAATATTCCACTTTTCGTTCAAAAGATATTTACTTGGTTCCATACTTTATCCCAACCCTGTATATATATATATATATATATATATATATATATATATATATATATATATATATATATATATATATATATATATATATATATATATATCTATATAAATATATATATATGTTAAATACTGGGGTGAATACACACAAATAAGAATAACTATTTAGACCAATTCCGTTTATTGCTCCATACGTTAACAACTTGTTCATACGTTCAAGCATACTCGACGACTCCTTTGTCTTCACTATTCTCTCGTGCGCAGTAGTTCGTTACTGCTGCATTGGTAAGGCGCATGTCTGCTTCTACCACTCGTCCGTCCTGACGTAACAAATGATGAGGAGCGTAAAGGGGGTGTATAGGGATACCGTTAACACGGCCATCCTGTGATAAGTGCGTCCTCGCACTGTGTCCATCTGTAAGCACAAAGTACGAAACAGAATGTTCGTTATACCAAAATCAACCAATTTTTTTTTTCTTGACAAAGTCGTATTTCCACTTTTACATACTTCACGTCATAATTGAGTTTTCATAGAGTTTGACTATATAATATAACATTTTCAATTCATAGCCACAAATTATGTAATATAATGATACCTACTACCTTTAAAACATACTGATATCTTCTGCTTACTTCAACTTATATCAGAGTTTTACTATATGATATAACATTTTTTATTCATTGCTGTAATATAATGGTACCTACTACCTCTTAAACATACTGTTAGAGTTTTACTATATAATATAATATTTTCTATTCATTGCTGTAATGTAATGGTACCTACTACCTTTAAAATATACTGTTAGAGTTTTACTATATAATATAACATTTTCTATTCATTGCTGTAATGCAATGGTACCTACTACCTTTAAAACTTACTTTCACTACAATTTTTAAACCTAGTGGTACTGCCACTATTTCATGTCTTGTGTGATCGCCACAAACATATAAGGCAACGTGAGATCGTCAAGTTCCTCTTTTTATTCAAGCGGAGTGGGATCGCCACCTCCTATTTCTTTATAAATTATTTAATGGTTATTTGTAAATTATTTAATGTTTCATTTCATGTCTTGTGTGATCGCCACAAACATATAAGGCAACGTGAGATCGTCAAGTTCCTCTTTTTATTCAAGCGGAGTGGGATCGCCACCTCCTATTTCTTTATAAATTATTTAATGGTTATTTGTAAATTATTTAATGTTTCATTTCATGTCTTGTGTGATCGCCACAAACATATAAGGCAACGTGAGATCGTCAAGTTCCTCTTTTTATTCAAGCGGAGTGGGATCGCCACCTCCTACTTCTTTATAAATTATTTAATGATACTTCATTTTGTTTATAACCTAGTGGATTCACCACTAATCCATTTTCTAAAATCTTTCACCATGCATGATATCGAAAAGAAAGGACAACAAAAATAAATGCAATACATCTGTATTACATTGCATTCAATAAACCTCAGGTTGCATTGCAATCAACACATAACTAATGAAATATTCAAAACGGCAACAATAATAAATGTAATTCATCTGTATTACATTGCATTCAATAAACTTTAGGCAGCATTGCAATCATTCACGTAACCAATAAATTATTCAAAACGAATCAATAGTAAATGAAATTCATCTGTATTACAATGCATTTAGCAAACTCTATTCTGCATTGAAATCATCCACATAACTAATAAATTATTCAAAACGAATCAGACAGCAGATCAATGCAACTCAACAAACATCATAAAAGTGTTAACATACAAAAATTACTGATCTTACTCTTTGTTTATGTTGTGGCATGCCACGATGGTAATTACTCATGAGCTGCTATCCACTGTTTCTCATTTTATTTATGGCATCTGCAACATCCTTATTTGGGTCAATGAAGTTATCAGTTGGCAGATACAAGTTCTTTATAGTAAACACTTTTTTCGATGGCAAGCTCGTTATTATGTAGTTCAAGCCCATCGCATTTTTCTCAATTCTAAGGCAAAGTCGTCTAATCACTTCCCATCACATAATAAGATCGATATCGCTTGGCATAACAATATCGGGAATAACCATAAAGTATATTTCTAGGGTCAGGGTCGGCAGTACAGCTATTAAATCACAACTCCCAATAGTGTAAACAACTTGCGTTCCGAGTGCCGAAAATGCATGTACTTTTTTTAATGGGTTTAATCTCACTGTTTAGTTTATGTCATGCTAAGAATTTCACTCCATGGTAAGTAATCATGGAATCTGCTGATGTCACGAAATGTCTGGTTACCGAACTAGGTTAGTGACTCACAATATCGGCTTTTTAGCGTTTCTTTCTCGGGAAAATAAGTCATTACAGAAAGCTTTAGTCAGGGTCGAAGCTGGCTAGCTTAAATGATGTTAGCGCTAGTGTCGACATCAACGGCTGCGCAGTAATTCCATCTTTTCCAGATGTGCTAGGCGTTGGCGTATAACACGTCGACGTCGCCATCTTGGACTGACGACTCAATTCTAATAATTGTTGTTGTTGGCTAGCTACCAAGTTAACTAAGGTTTCTTGACATTGTAATTAATTTCGTTTTGGACTTACTGAACCGATATCTTTCTCATCAGCCACAACACTTCGCTCAGACACTTCACTGTCATAACGAATATGAGTTTCATCTGCCATTTAAACTATATAATATTAATGTTTATTCATGATCATTTATGGCCACAGGGTAGAACAAGGGATTCATCCCACTTCTGCTGTCAAATACTAGGGTAATGTTAAATACTGGGGTGAATACACACAAATAAGAATAACTATTAACCAATTCCGTTATTGCTCCATACGTTAACAACTTGTTTCATACGTTCAAGTCTTCCTATTCTCTCGTGCGCAGTAGTTCGTTACTGCTGCATTGGGTAAGGCGCATGTTTTCTACCACTCGTCGTCCTGACGTAAACCATGATGAGAGCGATATAAGAGTGTATAGGGCGCATATATATCTATATATATATATATGATTATATATATATAGTTCATATTAATATGTATATATATAATATCTGTATTATATACATATGTTATTATAACATAATGTAATATCTATATTAAACGTGGTATATATGTATTTATCTATGAAATATATAATATATATATATATATATATATATATATATATGTATATATATATATATATATATATATATATATATATATATATATATATATATATAATATATATATATATATAATATATATATATATATATATATAATATATAATATATATATATATATAATATATATATATATATATATATATATATATATATATATATATATATATATATATATATATATATATATATAGAGAGTGATTCACGGTGGATGGCACATTAGACGTTTCTGGTGAACCATACAACGGATCACTCTGAAAATTCAAAGGAGGACATAGTTGGACATTCTTCTACCCAACTAAAATATTTTCGGTAATGCGGTGTTGCCACTTCTATTAGAAAGTAGTAGCAACTTTGATTCTTCAAATGGAACTACCTGAATATTATATTAGTTTTAGAATCTCCAACAATTTCCAAACAACTTTTTATGATATTTTCCTATACCTATCTGTTACCGTTTTCGAAATAAAAATTATTTTCTTTTTTTTTCGTCGGAAATCGAGACCTCAAAAAACTCTGATATATTTGAGCTAAGAAATACAACGATATCGAAATTTCGGTTTAAGTTTGCTGATACTTGGGGGCTTCCTACACTTCAGCCTAATCTCCGTTATTTCAATACAGGGTGGTCAAAAAATACAGTTATTTTGTTAGCTTGAAAAAGTGACTCTAAGTTGTTTATTTCTAATGGAATACCCTGTATATTATTGAAAATTCGAAAAGCTGCTACAACTTCCGTTTTATCTAAGTATTTCATACCTATACCTAACTAGTCAAGTTTCGGACTTATGAGCACTTATTTATGAAAATGTTCCTTGAACATGGTATCCCCTTGGCATTTGCTAACCATGGCATGATTACTATTTGACAGTAACGTTGTGACAATCTACTAATAATATCGACACTTTCATCACTTCAGAAGTTAGAAGTACCTTCAGAAACGATGGAAATAATTCATTCAAATGAAGTTCTTATGAATTTGTTTATTATGGACATGTAGAAAGTTCAATGAAATGTATCCGAATCTAAGGCCAATGAACCTCAAGAAATTTATACGAATTCAGAACAATTTCAAAATGTTTGGATCAACTTTAGAAAAGTACCAAATAACTTGATAGTAGAAATATTGATACAAATAATTATAAAAAAGGAAAACAATTATGTGGAATATTTCAAAATATGTTCGAATCGCTGGCGCTGGCCGTTCACGTCCAAGAACTGCAAAATGACTGATTTTGTCGTGGCAGATATGATTTCATTCGGATCCAAAGCTTCAAATAATTGGGTGATCCTCTGTAACAATTCTTCTCTCGAACGCACGGGAGTTTTGTAAACTTTTTCTTTAAACATTCCCCAAAAATAAAAATCTGATGGATTAAGATCGGGTGATCTCGCTGGCCAATTCGACGGTCTCAAGCGCCTTATCCACCGATCGTCAAAAAGTCTTTCTAGTTCTGCGCTCACTTCTCTCGAACAATGTGCAGAAGCCCCGTCTAGTTGGTACCAACAGTTTCGATATACTTCGAGTGAAAGATTATCGACGAAGTTCTCTACAATATTTTCCAAAATATTCAGGTAGCTTCTGGATGTTAATGACTCCTCGTATATCAGGTACCTCAATTTGCTGCCCATTAACATGCAAAAAACATTATAACTAAATGTTTCTTGATATCCGGCTTCTTTTGTGAAGTGAGGATTTTCACTGCTCCAAAAATGACAATTTTTTCTATTGAAAATCCCTTCTCTTCAAAATATCGATTCATCAGTCCAAATTATTTTATTTAAAAAAAATTGATCTTCTTGAATGCGTACCAACATCATTTCACAAAATTAAACTCTCTGTTGAGGGTCTTGAGGCTTCATTGCTTGAATTTTGGTGAATTTGTAATCATGCATGTTATGTCTTTGCAAGATTCTTTGAACAGATGAATATTTTATGCCCAAATCTTCTTCTGCACTTCTTATCGATGACTCGGGAAATGCGTGAAAATATGCTAGGACATTAATTTGGTTATCTTCGGAAGTTACGGGCCGATGTACATTTCTTGGTGCTTTTAAAGTTGATCCAAACATTTTGAAATTATTCTGAATTCGTATAAATTTCTAGAGGTTCATTGGCGGTAGATTCGTTTATATTTCATTGAACTTATCTACATGTCCTGACTGATAATTTTTATCACACTGTCCAAAAATAATAAACAAAATTCATAAGAACTCTTTATTTGAATAAATTATTTCCATCGTTTCTGAAGGTATTTTCCAACTTCTGAAGTGATGAAAGTATGTCGATATTATTAGTAGATTGTCCACAAAAGTTTACTGTCAAAATAGTAATCATGACATGCTTAGCAAATACCAAGGAGATACCATGTTCAAGGAACATTTTCACAAATAGGTGCTCATAAGTCCGAAACTTGACTAGTTAGGTATAAGTATGATATACATAGATAAAACGGAAATTCTAGCAGCTTTTCGAATTTTCAATAATATACAGGGTATTCCATTTGAAATAAACAACTTACAGTCACTTTTTCAAGCTAACAAAATAACTGTATTTTTTGACCACCCTGTATTGAAATAACGGAGATTAGGCCGAGGTGTAGGAAGCCCCCAAGTATCAGCAAACTTAAACCGAAATTTCGATATCGTTGTATCTCTTACCTCAAAGATATCAGAGTTTTTAGAGGTCTCGATTTCCGACGAAAAAAAAGAAAATAATTTTTATTTCGAAAACGGTGACAGATAGGTATAGGAAAATATTATGAAAAGTTGTTTGGAAATTGTTGGAAATTCCTAAAATAATATAGTATACAGGTAGTTCTATCTGAAAAATTCAAAGTTGCTACTACTTTCTAATAGAAGTGGCAACACCGCATTACCGAAAATATTTTAGTTGGGTAGAAAATGTTCGACTATGCCCTCCATTGAATTTTCGAAGTAATCCGTTGTATGGTTCACCATAAACGTCTAATGTGCCATCCACCGTGAATCACCCTGTATATATATATATATATATATATATATATATATATATATATATATATATATATATATATATATGTATATATATTTACGCTAGAGATGCAGGTTTGGTCACGATATACTTCCATTTATAACATACGGATAATCATAAGAATATATTAGGTTTATCAAACCTTTATTTGATATCTATCAAATGATGGAATAAATATGATAAGGAAAAACAATTGAAAGAAATAAAACACTTAGTTTAAACTGTCTAAAACTAAAGTGACGTTCAGACCCGAGATGGGACTTCACATCAGGAAACACGTTGGCATACCTTCTTTGTTCAGAAAAGCCAACATTATGCAGAAATAGGCATAATCAAGAAGTGATTATGCGAAAAAGGCTGAATAATCAATACAGTAAATGGTTAAACAAGCTGAAGACCATGAAAATCACAACTAGGGGATAAAAAAGACATAAACATGAATTTATTATATATTTATTGACGCCCTTAATATGGTGCTTACAAATAAACATCTCTGATATAGTCCACGAAACAATACTGATTCACTGGAATCTGCATAATTGTGGATAATTAAAACATATTTTCAATATTTACTGTTATATAGAATTCCACTGAAACTAAAATCCACGTACCAACTCGAACTTGTACCTACTGTGTTCTATATTCATGTGAGTTGCCGTACAGAAGGAAAAATGTGTGTGTGTGTGATTAAAGATGGAGTGTATAATACTCCCATAACAACTATGGAAGATTGCATGCAGCGGGTAAGGAATGAGTTCAGAAGGCCGGAGTATATAAGAAGAGTGACCCATGAACAAGTGTTACTCAGATGTGAAAAATGTCTGGAAGTTCAAGGACGTCAGTTTGAACATTCACTGAAAAAAATAATGTGTTTAATACTGTCTTAGGGCCAGTTTCACAATATGCGGTAACTAAGAAGTCTTGATCAATAGTCATGGTTCTTATTGTTAGACTGGACTTTTTCTATAATTTGCTTTACAGCCTTTCTCGGTGACTTGTTTTTGCAGATATCGGATGGCAAATTATACACATGTTCTTGACTACACTGATCACTGGCATGATTATTAATAATTTTCAAATGATGTGTGACAGTGACAGCTCAAAAATTGATTTAGAGTTTGACTGTTCCATGATGTCAACGTCTGAGCTAACTAAGAGTAACTTGGTCGTGGCAAAATCGTCGTATAAGAATATTAAATTGGCAGTATTTCGAAAACTAAAAACTTCAGGTGAAAATAACAATATACAAAGTTACTTCAATTTTTGATGCTAAATACTACAAAATGAGAAAAATTGGAGGTTTTTATTTGAAAAAATTGATTTTTGACAGTTTTCTCAATCTCATTTTAGATTTTATTTTTTGTATGTCTCTGTATGACTAGTTATCCAAATATTATACAAAATCTGAAGTAGGTCCTTTTCAACAAGAAATTCAACCCAAAGTAAGTGAAAAGGGATTCCTTATAGGAAAAATTGATGATTATATTAGGGCTTACAATCGTCATTTTTGATATAAAGACCTAAATATGTCAGAAAGGCTTAGACTTAAGTATAGGACATAATCCATGAAATCTGCCTTGAATCTTGAAAACATTTGAATCGAGGTGCCACTATCGACATTAGTAGATTGTCGAATTTTCAAAATTTTCCTATGTGTAGTTTTCCATAAAGAGACTGCGTTCTGTATCGGTGGGATACCCTGCATATATATATATATATATATATATATATATATATATATATATATATATATATATATATATATATATATATATATATATATATATATATATATATATATATATATATATATATATATATATATATATATATATATATATATATATATATATATATATGTTTATGTGTATGTATATATATATATATATATATATATAATCTCTTGATAATTATTAGCAATAACAGGCTTGTTGAATCTTAAAAAACTCGATTTTATTAAAAAGTTGACGTTTCGCCACGACATTCGTGGCTTTATCAAAACTTTTGAAAAAATTGAAATTTCTTTGACATTTATTGATTTGAAAAAATTTGAATAGAAAAAGACTACTATGTCTCACTAAATTTTTTTTCGGCTGTGGCCGTTCTTTGTTATTTATTACGTGCTATTCAGTCCAATATTAACATTCAAATCTGTTATTATTAGATGGGAAGGGAAACCACAGAAACCTTCACCCACGTAATGTTCGAAATAGGTTCAAATTATTCTGATTTTGAAAAGTCAAAGAATAGGTTACTATTTATCTTGTTTTCAAAAATTTTCTCGTTGCGGCTGTGGCCGTCTTCAGTTATTAATTACGTGCTATTTAGTCCAATATCAACAGACAGGTCCGTTGATATTAGATGGGAAGGGAACCACATAAACCTTCACCCACGTAATGTACAAAATAGGTTTAAAATATTTGATTGTTGTCTTTAAAAAGACATTACTTGTAATTTTGGAGATCACATGTTCTAAACTATACTTTCTTTTTAGAAAAATTGAAAATTCTAGATGTTTAGATTTTGTCTAAGAAGATGAGTTGTTATGGTTAGAGTTTGTTTGTTTTGATTTATGTTGTTTCTTCGAAAAATTAAAGAATTAAATCTGCGTATATTGAACTCAAATGTTTGATATCTGTTCTATCATTTACGACTTTATTTAAATTTTTTTGAATATGTAACATTTCTAAAATTTCTCTGGGTTTTTGATCTTTTTCTATTTCTAAAATTTTCGTGCTATTAAAGTTGAAAGTATGATTCACATTGTTTTTATGTTTTATTAGTGCTGTGGTTTGTGTTCTGGTATATTTGTGTGCTTTTAGTCTTTCTTCTAAATTTTGAAAAGTTTGTCCTATATACACTCACGGACAAAATTATTGCATATTTTATTTAAGGTCTTCATTTTTTTTCCTTTAACACCTTTGTGATTTCGGTTACTAAATCTGTTACATTGGAGTGTTCTACAATATTAATAATCAAATTAATGACATATTGAAGCTTTAGAACAGATTCGTAGAGAAATTAGTGAAATGGTCTGTTTTTGATAATAACGTTTAATTAGGAAAGAGCAACAACATAGACACGATACATTAGTTTAAGATAAAATGATAACGATTTAGTACTTAGTATTTCCTCCTCTAGTTCTTACGATAGCCTGCATCCTCCTAGGCATACTGCGTAAAAGATCTTTGATGGTTTCTTGTGGTATTCGATTCCATTCTTCCTGTGCAGCAATCCTTAATTCTGAAATAGTGTTAGGAGCTGGATTTCGTGTTCGGATATTTTTTTTAGGATGTCCCATAGATGTTCTATGGGATTTGCGTCAGGACTATATGGTGGCCACTCTAGCTTTGCAATCCCGAAATCCCCAATGTACTGGTTTACTGTTCTTGCGGCATGGGCACGGGCTTTGTCGTGCATTAGAACAAAGTTGTTATATCCAATAAAGCCGGCATATGGTATAACATGTTCTGCAAGGATGTTAAGTATGTACCAGTCAGCATTCATCCTTAAATTCACTTTAATGAGCTCCGTGCGACTCTCCCAACTAATGCCAGCCCATAGCATAATGGAACCACCACCAAAGCTAAGATTATGTACAAGATTACATTCTGCGAAACGTTCTCCTGACCTTCTGTAAACTAGACTACGTCCATCAGGCTTCCATAATTGTATTCTTGTTTCGTCTGTAAAAAGAACTTTTCCCCATTGATGTTCATTCCAATCAGCATGTGCTCTTGCAAATTGTAACCGTCCGATTTTATGGCGTGGAAGAAGCCGAGGAACTCTAGCAGGGCGTCTAGGCTTTAAATCGACCTCCTTGAGTCTCCTTATTATTGTTTTGGTGGAAACATTGACTTGCCTTGCATTTAGTAATTGATTTTATAGATGCGGAGCACTAAGTATACGATTTCGGAAAGATTGAATTCTTAAATATTGCTTATCTCTTGGTGTTGTAATTCTCTTACGTCCTTGACCAGGCCGCCTTTTGTATCCTCCAGTCTCATTGTAACGTTTTAGTACGCGAGAAACAGTCGATTGATGGACATTCAATCTCTGTGCAATGTCTTCTTGTCTGTACCCCTCATTGATTAAACAAACAATTTTAACAGCAACTAACTCATTTAAACGTGGCATCTCACTAACTAAAACTACAGATTGAAGAAATAATGAACTGAAAATGTCATTCTGAAAACGTCAAATAAAGAGAATCCATTATTTTAGTCATCAAGGCACACTAAGCTACGATTATAGCTTTCCGCTTATTCATTTATAATTTCAAGTTATCGCTAAATCAGTTATAAAAGCTATGTCTTACCATTTTTTTTTATCTGCAATAAATTGCAATATACGTAGAACACTCCAATGTCACAGATTTAGCAACCGAAATCACAAAAGTGTTAAAGGGAAAAAAAATTAAGACCTAAAATAAAATATGCAATAATTTTGTCCGTGAGTGTATGATTTATTACAATTATTACAGGGTATACTATAAACAACATGAGATTTTTGCAGAAGAGGTGTTTCACTTTTTAATTTAGAATATATTTGTTTTATTTGATTTTGTGCGGTGTGGGCTACTTTAATATCGTGTGGATTTAAAATTTGTGAAATTTCATTATTTAAATCAGGAATATATGGTAGAGGAATATATTTTTTTTAATATTTTCTTTTTCTGATGTTTCTAATGTGTTGTGAAGTTTATGAGTTCTATTTTTAGTGATTTTCTGTATAATTTTTATTGGGTAATCGTTTTTCATGAGTAATTTATGGACATCTTGAAATGATTCAACAAGCCTGTTATTGCTAATAATTATCAAAAGATTAGAAATAGTTCACAGGCAACAACAATTCGAATGAATGTATATATAATATATCAGTGGCGTAGATAGCTTTTTGCGATGGGGGGGGGATAAGACTATAAGTATATATAAGTTTGTCATCCAAAGTTCTATTTTTGTTGATAAAAATCTTTCATGTAGATAGTACAAAATAAGCAGAAAAGTTAAATTAAATTGCAAAAAATTCAAATTATATGAAGTGGAAAATCAGTGAAAAATTTAATTATATTTAATTGGATATATACATCATTGAAAACATTCTTGGGAAAATCAGAGCAGGAAATCTAGTTTTCGGCGTTTTTTGACAATCCATTTATGACTTCGTCAGCTGTGATTCCATTGTCAGGATGAATTTCCAGAGCAGCCAAACCTCTCAATAACAAAAAATTGGACAAACATGAGTTTTTAATTTGCAATGAATTTTATATATTCAGAAGGGTAATTACAAGTCCATTTCTTTTATCGTTCTCCTTTGAATCGTTTTTATTCGCTTCAAACGTCGATACCGGCAGCGTCGCTAACATGATATTCGAAAAAAAAATTCTAGGCAATCATCCAGCTCTCTTATTGAAATTTTAGGCTTAACATCGCCTCTACGAATTAAATATTGCTTCCACGCTCTCAACTAACGAGGAACAGCAGGTGCGGCAGTAAGAATTTTAGTTTAGATACTAGTGAGAGGCTCCCCCGCCTATTAAATAGATCCGTGAAAACTATAGATTGATGAAAATATAGTTTCCCGAACCACGATGAGTGCAAAGCCTGTCCCTGCCTCTGTCGAACGGTACGCGACGCGTCAAGTGCTGAGCCCGTCCCTGCCTCTGTCGAACAGGCGCGCCATCTGCTCACTGTCAATCACAATCTGTAGTTTGTGCGGAATCGGTAGGATACTACTATACTCGTTGGGCCTCGCCGTGCCGAAACTTCTCGATAGAATTCGACCCGTCCAACTGTCGGCTCGAAAGGCGGTCACGTGAATTCGAGTCGGATTGAAGCGAAAATGGTTCTTAAGCGTCGGAAATGCTGCCGTTTTCACGAATTCCGGTGAAACGTCAAACTTTAAACGTTCGATATCGAAAATCGGCGTCTCGGATCGAGGCGAGACGTAGCCTTCGCGGCCGATCTCCTTATCTCGGCTTCATAAGTTTGTCAAAATGCGGCCTTCGGCCGCCTGCATTTTAGGAAGTCCAAAATGGCAAACCAATTATTTATTTAGTATTATATACTAGTGAGAAGCTCCATCGCCCATTAAATAGATCCGTGAAAAATATAGATCGATAAAAATATACTTTCTCGAACGCCGAGGAGTGCTAATCCCGTCCCTGCCTCTGTCGAACGGGCGCACAATCTACTCGCTTTCAATCTCGAGTTCGTGCGGAATCGGGTAGATGCTACGACCTCATTGGACCTCGCCGTGCCGAAACTTCTCGATAGAATTCAACCCGTCCAACTATCGGCTCCAAAGGCGATCACGTGAATTGAAGACCATGTGACGCGAAAATAGTTCTTAAGTGTCGGGAATGCTGCCGTTTTAGCGAATTTCGGAGAAACTTCAAACTTTAAACGTTCGATATCGAAAATCGGCGTCTCGGATCGAGGCGAGACGTAGCCTAAGCACTACGGAAAGGACGCGGGCGATCGACGGGGCCCTTCGGGCCCCGCGATTCGGGGCCGATCTCCTTATCTCGGCTTCATAAGTTTGCCAAAATGCGGCCTTCGGCCGCCTGCATTTTGGGAAGTCGAATTTGGCGAAGCAATTATTTATTTAGTATTATATAAAATACTATTAAACAAACGCTCGAGCAGTTTTGTTTAATAGTAACTACAGTATTCAATTTAGAAAGAGAAGAAGTGCGAGGAGATTTTGGTTGACTTCTTCCTTTCGAAATAAAAATTTTCCTTCAGAGCCATTTGAACTTTTTTAAACACGTTCTTTGCTCATAGTGACCGATTAAACTACTAATTAAACATTGAATAAAATATGCTCAAAACAACTAGTTACTTAAGCCAAATACGTAGATACGAAAACTTTAATTCAATTCTTTTATAATTTTCGTAGGCTCATGGGGGGGGGTTGATCCCCTTGACCCCCCCCTATCTACGCCACTGTAATATATATATATATATCTCTTTTTTTCCGATACATATTGGTATCTCCAGCGGATCCCATCTACTCGAATGAGCTGAAATTCGTTACCTGGGATTGTTGTCATTGCATAACAAAAGTATAAAAATTTGGTCAAATTTCTCCAACCACCGCCAGATTTACGTAGATGTTTCATATCTTTTTCATGGTTTTTGAAATTTGTCAAACTCCACAGGTTCCGCAGATAGAGTTAGAGAGTTTGAACTTGGTACGTAAATTGAGTTAATGTTGAGGAGGGGCTTTTTATTAGTTTCAACCATATTCCTCCGTCGCGCTAAGATGCACCTCGCCAATTTTTTTTACAATATAGCGTTGAAATTTGGTACTTGAATTGGGTGGATGTTGAGGTACGTTCTTCAGTTCGCTTCAATTTTTCTCCTCAACCACGACACCCTTCTCAATTTTTTTTAATGAATAAATTATGTTTTACTTTCAAATTCGGTTTGCTATTTAAGAGTGATTTTTCAAAACAAAATCCAATCCGTTAGAATCGCATCTTGAAGCTTTGCATTTCGCGAGAAAAATACGACCTTAGTGATGGAGTTCTGCTGCTCAAGAGATTTTTGTAGTTTTTCATCGAAACATATTTTCATTGAATAAACTAATTTTTTGTGGAATGAAGTCAAGTGGTTTACTTCATTTGAATAACAATTTGAAAAATGGTCCGCGAATAATTATAAGCGAGTATCCAATTAACGTTATTAAAACTCCTATATTTTCAATCATTAAAATTCGATAATCAAATTGTGTACCTACCTAAATCCCACTCATCAAATATGCTCGAAACAATTCAGCTGCAGATTACTTCATAATAAACTGTATCATTCCTAGGTGCGTGTGTTTATCATGATAATGAATCTATTTGTATGTGCTGAATACAACGATCCATGAATTTCAAAGCTCGTAGAAAAATGCAAATTAGTCTCTGATGATAGTATTATACGAATTAATTAATTCATACCGAGCCTGCTCTTCAGCCCCAACAATCGACACGCGGAGTTCAGAGTTCCATACAGGACTATGCAAATACTATGAAATTTGCTCGCATTCGGAGACATATTTTGTTGAATTTATTTACATCTGAATGTTCGCGTAGAATATTCATTTTAATTTCATGATCATAATTTGTCTGCTATTAAAACCGATTTAATTTCACATAATCTTCAAATTATATTCCTTCTATACATATAAAACTCAAACTAATTAATTCCTATGTAAATATTATGATTTAGAATTGATGAAATATATTGATCCCATCTCCTATATATATAATATATAAACATATATATATATATATATATATATATATATATATATATATACATATATATATATATATATATATATATATATATATATATATATATATATATATATATATATATATATATATATATATATATATTTATATATATATATATGTACATATATTCACATATATATTTATAGTATATATATATATATATATATATATATATATATATATATATATATATATATATATATATATATATATATATGTATATATGTTCACACGAAAGTCAAACCTTATTTTTTAATCACTATCTTGTAAGGTGTGAATAAATTTCAGTCAGTTTGGATGGATGAATTTTGTTTTGCTTGAGTATTTTTTGTAAGTAGCTCTTGCTTAAACGAACTTTCGCTGCTTTTTATCGTAGACTTAACTTCGGTTATTCCGTCGTCCTCAGAGTACGTATTTTTCTTTTGATTTCATCTTCAACATATCCTGTCTCATTGAAATTCTTTATGAATTTCTTTAATCTATTCCTCGTACCTAATTGGTACATGCGGATATTTTACACTAAATGAATGAATAGCATACGAAACAGCTCCAAAGCCATTTTTGTTAAAGAATGACAATTTGAAAATTATTTACCGAAGTTGACAATTACCTAGGAAATCGCAAAAGTCACTGAACAATAACATTTCCGCACTTATTTATAAATATATATATATATATATATATATATATATATATATATATATATATATATATATATATATATATATATATATATATATATATATATATATATATATATATATATATATATATATATATATATATATATATATATATATATATATACACTCACGGACAAAATTATTGCATATTTTATTTAAGGTCTTCATTTTTTTTTTCTTTAACACCTTTGTGATTTCGGTCACTAAATCTGTTACATTGGAGTGTTCTACGTTATTAATAATCGAATTAATTACATATTGAAGCTTTAGAACAGAATCGTAGAGAAATTAGTGAAATGGTCTGTTTTTGATAATAACGTTCAATTAGGAAAGAGCAACACGATACATTAGTTTAAGACAAAATGATAACAATTTAGTACTTAGTATTTCCTCTTCTAGCTCTAACGATAGCCTGCATCCTCCTAGGCATACTGCGCAAAAGATCTTTGATGGTTTCTTGTGGTATTCGATTCCATTCTTCCTGTGCAGCAATCATTAATTTTGCAATTGAGTTAGGAGGTGGATTTCGTGTTCGAATATCTTTTTTTAGGTTATCCCATATATATTCTATGGGATTTGCGTCAGGACTATATGGTGGCCACTCTAGCTTTGCAATCCCTACATCCTCAATGTACTGGTTTACTGTTCTTGCGGCATGGGCACGGTCATTGTCGTGCATTAGCACAAAGTTATTATAACAAATAAAGCCGGCATATGATATAACATGTTCTGCAAGGATGTTAAGTATGTACCAGTCAGCATTCAATCTTAAATTCACTTGAATGAGCTCCGTGCAACTCTCCCAACTAATGCCAGCCCATAGCATAATGGAACCACCACCAAAGCTAAGATTATGTTCAAGATTACATTCTGCGAAACGTTCTCCTGACCTTCTGTATACTAGACTACGTCTATCAGGCTTCCATAATTATATTCTTGTTTCGTCTGTAAAAAGATATTTTCCCCCTTGATGTTCATTCCAGTCAGCATGTGCTCTTGCAAATTGTAACCGTCCGATTTTATGGCGTGGAAGAAGCCGAGGAACTCTAGCAGGACGTCTTGGCTTTAAATCGACCTCCTTAAGTCTCCTCATTATTGTTTTGGTGGAAACATTGACTTGCCTTGCATTTAGTAATTGATTTTTTAGATGCGGAGCACTAAGTATACGATTTCACAAAGATTGAATTCTTAAATATTGCTCATCTATTGGCGTTGTAATTCTCTTACGTCCTTGACCAGGCCGCCTTTTGTATCCTCCAGTCTCATTGTAACGTTTTAGTACGCGAGAAACAGTCGATTGATGGATATTCAATCTCTCTGCAATGTCTTCTTGTCTATACCCCTCATTGATTAAACAAACAATTTTAACCGCAACTAACTCATTCAAACGTGGCATCTCACTAACTGAAACTAAAGATTGAAGAAATAATGAACTGAAAATGTCATTCTGAAATTTATTTTAGTCATCAAGGAACACTAAGCTACGATTATAGCCAATTCAGTTATAAAAGCTATGTCTTACCATTATTTTATCTGCAATAAATTGCAATATACGTAAAACACTTCAATGTAACAGATTAAGCAACCGAAATCACAAAAGTGTTAAAGGAAAAAAAAATTTAGACCTAAAATAAAATATGCAATAATTTTCTCCGTGAGTGTATATATATATATATATATATAAATATAAAATATATATATATATATATATATATATATATATATATATATATATATATATATATATATATATATATATATATAAATATATATATATATATATATATATATATATATATATATATATATATATATATATTATAAATATTTATATAATATATATATATATATATAGTAATAATAAGTGAGAGATGTTGTTTCTTCAACAGGTACTTGGGGAAAAAGGGAAGATAGTTCACGTGCAATTCAACGCTACCGTTATTCTCTTCGTACGCAAGTCATTCGCAACTGGACGAGTCTATTATTAAAGGGTGAAAGAGTAAGAAAGAGTCCAGTAAGGTAACATTTTATAGCGTGAATCACGGTATTTCAATCTAGAATTCAGTGGCGGCGGTTAAGCGAAGAATTTACACGTTACAATACATATATATATATATATATATATATATATATATATATATATATATATATATATATATATTTATTTATATATATATATATATATATATATATATATATATATATATATATATATATATATATATATATATATATATATATATATATATATATATATATAAATATATATATATATATATATATATATATATATATATATATATATATATATATATATTCTAAGGTACCAATATTTGAAAAATATGACGAAGACAAATATAATAAAAATATTGGGTAATAGCACGCCTGCCCAATTATTATGTCTGATTTGAATAATGTCTTCGAACTATATTGGCAAACAGATGATAGACATATTAAAAGAAAATAGAAAATTTGATTTCATTAATATAATTGAATGGATGACGTGGCGTTTCTCCGCACGGTGGCTTCATCAGATAGAACTGAATACTCACTTTGTGATGAAATGCCACATCATAGATTCAATTAAATTCCTCGTTCAAATCTTAAGTGTTTTCTAATAATATATTTAAGGATTCTAACCGAGTAGGTATCAGTATCATTAATTCAAATAAATTATTAGCATTCAAGAGAATAATTTACTTAAGAAGGCTGTATAGCATGTTGATGAAACAATCGACTAGTTTTACGCTGTGTTCAACTGATCATTATCTGGTTGATAGGTTATTAGTTATAAAGCGAAACTGAAGATTTCATCAAATAGAATATTGGGATCTGACATGTCAGCTGGCGAACTCTGGCGGACAGGTAGATGAATTTTTTATTTCCAACGTCAACATATAGGTATGCAATTGCATGTCAAGTTTTTGATTTCTTACAAATGAAGTTGCAAAAGGTGTATAATTGAAAATGTTAATTTTGCAAAACGTAGAATCAGCAAGTCTAGGGTGTGTTGTTGCGTGAAAAATTGTAATTCTAAAGCATATAAAAATGCAAGTATTAGCTTTCATCGGTTTCAGAAGCCAAACAAATATTTTGTATTGAGAGAAAATCATTTTGGAGAAGAGGAAAAAATTGATTTATCGAAGGTATGGAAAATCAATCTGAAAAAGAATCACACAACTCCTAGAATGACAGTGTGTTCCTTACATTTTACAAAGGAAAATTACATTCTTTCAGGTTATTAAGTCCTAATAATTGAAACTTAGATTAGTTTTCTTTATTAGTAAGAATTCCAGATGCTGCAGCCAAAACATTTAAAATTGTTGGAATTTTTTCGCCCGGAAATTTATTGTTGTTATTGGAAGAAATTTTTACAGTGATATGTGGTACGATAAATATTTGTTTTCCGATCTAAGAAGATCACAATTTCATTAAAGATTAAGTGAAATGATGGAGTAGCAAATTTATGTATATGATGCTTATTAGATTGAAGTTTGAAGTTAGTTATAAGAAGAATACACACGGAATGAAAAAGTTTTTCTTTGTATATTCATTATTATTACATCTTGAATTGCATTATGGTTGATGGTGTTTTATTATAAAATCCACATTTGATTGTATGAAATATTATGATTTTTCATTGAATCCATGTATACTAGGTAGGTACTAAATAAATTTTTCGTCGTGAAATTTCGAAAATGTTCTTCAGAAATAATTAATTGTTAGAGTGTGATGAAGAATCATCTATTAAAAGTTTTGAAATATGTTTATTGATAATTGTCCATCATAACTGGCCAACTTTAAACTTCCTGCATAAAATAGGTCAAATTAATAGATTTATATCACTTAAACAAATACAATTGATTCAGACTAGGTATTTTACGCTTCAAATTAAATCAAATCAAAATAGATGAGCAAAAAGCAGTAAAGTTCACAATACCAGGCCTTGAATTATCTTCATTATTCCCACATTGTTTTATTAATTTGAATTTTTACAGCCTATATTTTTGCTGGAGGAAATTTTCATCTACATAAAGCACTCGAAAGTAACATTGCTATAAGAAAAACTCAAAAAACTTCAAATCTCTCATATAATTCGTGTTGAAAGTTTGTTTTGAGACGCCATGTTATGACGTTACCACCTAAGCTCCGCCTCCATGCCAGATCCCAGCACGTAGAATAGTGGACAACATCATCAAATGCAGAAACAAAATTAAAATATAAAGGAACGTTACATACATGTAAGACAAAGTTATGAAATAATATAAAAAATATTAGAAATCAGATATTAATGGTGAGAAAAAGAAAAATATCTCCAGCTATTCACAACTTATTTTGCACGTTGAGTTGATCGAATAGGTAAACCCTTTACATATTCAAATAAGATTCTCCTTCATCTAAATTGTAGAATTTTCTTCAACAGTTATTTCTTGTGGATATTTACTTAAGTAAAATAAATATCAAATATTTATGGAAAGCTTCTCATAGTAGGTCGTGAATATTTATGATGGTGCTTTTTAAGTTGAAGAAGAAAGCGGAATTTTTAATTATAAATACTTGCCAACGTTTCACCATTTGTTCACAAAAATTTTCTAATTTTATTCGGTCCAAATATGAAGATGGATGAAGCATGTAATTCTTTGAACAAAGAAAATATCATTGAACTCATGATCGAATATTTTATGTGTCATTATCTGTGTCTATATCTACTAATAACAATCTAGACATTTGGAGGATGCTTGTTCGATAAAGGGCCACCAAAAGAATTCGAAACGAAAGTACATTAATCAAATTTGCGATGTTTCCATGAAATTGAAAAAAACAAAATAATACACAAAATTCATTAAAGAAATTAATATCTTTTAATGCTTACTGAATTGTTTCACCATATATAATATAGTATTTCACCATATACATATATATATATATATATATATATATATATATATATATATATATATATATATATATATATATATATATATATATATATATATATATATATATATATATATATATATATAAATTAAATAAGTATTAAAATACTTATTTCTAAGCATTACAAACTATAAAATTTGATGTTCTACTAGTCTCTTTTTTCACAGCAGTTAAGGACTTACTTTAATACATATTACATAGAAACTTAAACTTAAATTATAAAATCATTTTGTTACCTGGTGATCGTTTTATTGCAATTTAATGGCTTGGGTTTCTAAATTACCAGGTTTGACAGGGGTGAATAGTTTAGGTCTAACTGGTCATTTAGCCATGGAAATAAATATACTTCTTAAATTTTCCAATTTCAATCTATTCCAGTCTACCCACAACCTCTGGTAATTTGGAAAAACGAGCGATTAAAGTGCAATCAAACGATCACAAGGTAACAAACCGTGAAAATAATTAATTTCACTATATAATTTTGAGTTTCTATGTATTCAGATAGTTCTTGACGATGCTGTGAAACGCGAAACTAGTCGAACATTGAAGTTTATAGTTTGTGGTTATTTAGAAGAATGCTTGAGTAATTATTTATTAAATATGTTGGAGTAACCCTGGACAGGATGCTGACATTTAAAGAACACCTAGTAAAAACAGCAGCGAAACTAAAAACACGTAACAACATTTACCTCAGATCTTCTGCACTGGGCTCGGTGTACCCGGTGGCGGAATACTGTGCTCTGATGTGGCTCAACAGTAAACACATGCACATGATTGATACCCAACTAAATGCTACTATGCGTGCTGTAACAGAGACAATAAAACCAACCCCAACAATATGGCTACCCTCTCTCAGCCATATAGCTCCACCTGAACTGCGCCGAGAACATGCCCTGGTTTGAAAATTTGAGAGAATTATGGACAATCCATGCAAGTCCATAACAATATACCTGAAGTGCAGACAAACCGACTCCGATCCAGGAAACCTCCACTAAAGACGGCACAGGGGCTTCACTAAACTAACTTCGACGTAAATGCTCGTTGGAAAGAAGAATGGGAAAGCAGCATAGCACCCAGTTACACACAGCATGCCATACATCTTCAGTAAACCAGAAGGATTTGACCTTCCTCGCAAGACCTGTTCATCCCTTAACCGCATTAGAACCAACTGCGGAAGGTGCGCTGACTCCATGCATGGTTGGGGTAAACTTCCTCTGCGGCCTGCGATTGTGGTGATGGGAGGCAGACTGTTAAAGACATAGTGCAAGAATGCCCGCTAAGGGCATTCGCAGGTGACCCACAGGATTTCTTGATGGCAACCCAGGAATCAATTGAATGTATATCTAATTTAGACATTTGTCTGTAATTCGATTTGTGTTTGACTATATACAACGTCTTTCTGATATGTTCTTCTATGTAACCGTATATAATGTGTTGTTGTTTTTCTTTATTATGGCATTGTATAGTTTGATGTTTAGACATACGCTAAATAAATAAATATTGAATATGAACTACGACACAGTTGTTGCAGCTCCAATCTATTGTATATATATATATATTTTTTTTTTCTTTCATATATCTTCATGAGAATAATGATTTATTGTTTCCGCATAATGAAAATTCTTTTAATAGCTTTCGTGACTGTATTCAATTGTTTGTTTATATATATATATATATATATATATATATATATATATATATATATATATATATATATATATATATATATATATAAATAAACAAACAAATGAATACAGTCACGAAAGCTGTTGAAAGAATTTTCATTATGCGGAAAAAATAAATCATTATTCTCATAAAAATATACGACATAGCTATACTAAAAGAATCTTTGGACTAATATTCAACCTTATAAATGAAATTATAATTTCAATGTAGTAAAAAACTATTAATCAAACATGTCGCAGAAGAGTTTACATTGGACCTTTTGGACTTGAGTTAATATCAACTCATGAAAATAGTTAAGAAATCAAGGTCTATGCTATAAATATTTTCAGTTGATTTTAGCCGACATATGGAGAGAAAAAAAATTTTTTTTTAAAAGCACCAACAAAATTCAGAAAAGCTTCTATGTTTTCTTATCTCAACCACATTCTTCAAGTCATAGTAATTATTATTGACTTTTTTTACATCATGAAGAATAAATTATTCATAAGGTTCAGAAGAGTACCGTAAACGGCAAAAAGTAATGCGTGAAATGTGTTCCTTACACTACGATGTACTTACATAAATTATCATAGAAGTAGCTGAGGAGAAACTTAAAAAGCACTGAAGAATATATTGTGAAATATGGAAAAGTTTACAGCTGCGCTATGATTATCCTCAACAGTGATATTACTGAATAAGAACGGACGAGAGTAATGCGCTTCGAAATAGCTCAAGAAGTATGTTGAGGGATTCACCATTTACGTGATGGATAGTCGAAAAGAATGCAATTGTTGCAGTAACTATTGCAAAGTTTATTCAAGAGATCAAACTACAAAAGTTAATACACTCTTCATTTGTGATGTTTGTATTTACTTTTCAGGAGAAACTGAAAAATGAGGACATACTTACATTCAGTATGTAAATATTTTTCGATAAAAGGACATACGATTCAAATTGTAAAAATAGCATTGGAAATGGCATACTAAAAATTATTAAAAAGTAGTCCGTCAAGAAATGTACTTTCCTGGAAGAAAAATGTGTAGTATAAAATAAACGTAACTTTAGAAAAGCATCCGTCAAGAGCATCCGTCAAGAGTGCAAACTGTTATGGAATGAGTTTAACATCACCAGAATGAAAACAATTTTAAAATTCAGTCAAACATAACTAATCGGTTATGTGAAGGACAATATATAATTTCTTGGGGAATAGAAAATAAGTTAAGAGAGTTCACACTCCTTTCGGCACTGGATTCGAAAAATCAAAGCAGATAATTGATCCACGCTCAAAGATCTCTGAATACAAATCTCCCTGAAGAGGAAGAATGATCCAGATCCATAGGAAGAAATCTTTCTAGACCAGTATTTATCGTAGTGTGCTTCTTCACGAAAGTAAAACAATAAATTCAAACACATTTTGGAAATAATCAATTATGTCAAGTCAGAAAACCTAGAACAAACTCAGGATATAAATTATTCAAACCTCTTGACAGACTTCGTCTGCTAATAAGACTTCGAGAATTATTCAGAATCAAACAAAAAAGATATAAAGAGAAAATATGTGGATTGACCTATAAGCAATGCAATGTTAAATGAACGCCGGGAAAAAAAATATGTGGATAAACATATATGAACATCCTTCATATTGTCGAAGAGTGCTCTAGATGACCTTATGGAGGAATCATGGTCGACTTCCTGTTGGCAACCGAGTCCACGACTGAGTATATAAATAGTTACGATGTTTGCTTTGGTCTCTCAGAACTCTTGAGTATATTCTGCCTATGGTTGGTATTACAGCGATCCCACTGTAATTTTTTTCGAATGTTTTATGGACCTTTTTTATGGAAAGGATAGGATTGTCTCCATTCTTCGGGTATGGTTTCTCCATTTGGGCATCTGTCAAAGAGGATTCTAATTATTTATAATAGTTCTGGTGGACCGTATATGATCAGCTCTGCATTTATTCCTCCTGGACCAGAAAATTTCTTTAGTTTTGTTCCTTTTACTGCTTTTCTTACTTGGTCGACACTGAGCTGGATGGTTGCTTCTAGAACAGTGGTTCTTCTTCTGCGTCCATTATATTTGTTCGGTTAGCAGTTTTCGGAAATTTGGTAGCCATTGTTCGCCTGATATATTATTCACCATCGTGTTCGTCTTATTTGTTGTTCTGATTGATGGTATCCCAGGCCTCGGAGTTTTTCGTGCCTTCTATGTGACAGTTGATATATTCACATTTATGCTTTATTTTTCTTTTTTATAATCCCCTGTTTCACTTCCATATTTATTATTCTGTACTCTGCTCTAGTTTCGTAGTCTTGGTTCCGCAGTAGTTTCTCGAATACATCGTTTTATATGTTCGTATTCTTCCTCTGTGGATCTTTTTGTTTCAGTAAGTTTTTGTTGCAATCTTCAGGAATAAAATGTGCGGGTACTCTCATTTTCTAAACTGTTCAAATTGTATATGGTATTATCGATAATTCTGTGTTTTTTCCGGGATCGTTCCTGCAAGTGGAATGTAGATTTTGGCCAGAACTAAACAGTGGTCAGATTGACATTCTACTCCTCTGCTTACTTTAACATCCTGTATTCTCAGGGCGGTCTGTTGTTTTATTATCAAGTAATTTATGATTGATTTTAGCCCTCTCGTACATTGATACCAGGAGTACTTGTGGATATCTTTGTGAGCAAAGAAAATATTCATTTTTGTAAGGTAATATTGTCGACACATATTTATAAGTCGGATGTTATCATTGACCGTGTCTTCCCAATGAACTTCCATGATCCGACTGTTTATCTGCCTTCCCGCTCTGGCATTTAGGTACTCTCCAATTATTAGTTCACGAGTGTTTGGGATTTCGTCTAAAATTGTATTTAAACTCTCCTTGAAGTAGTTTTTGGCTTGTACTGTAGCGTTGTCATTTAAGGCATAGATGCCAAGAATCGTTATATCTTTTCCTTTCAAATATATCGTCATTTTTATGAAACGTTCATTGATAGGCTCCCAGGATTTAATGTGTTTTGGTATTTTTTATCTTCCTTTCATTTTTGTTTCAGAGAGGATGGTCACGTCTATTTTTCTTCTTACAAGTACTTGCATAATTTCGAGTAAGTTTTTTCGACTTCCCTGTATGTTCCATATACCAAAATTAATTTTCCTTTCCTTCGCTGTTTTTATCTTTCGTAGTTTCCGTCCTTTGTTTGAGGCTTGTAATAGGGGTTTTGAGCGGTTCGTTTGTTTTTATGAGTGTAGGGTTGCTAGCCCTACGACTGAATCCCCATCCTTGGAGGACCGGGCATCTCTCTTAGTCTGTTAATTTTTATTTATTGAAAAAGTACGTAAAACACTTTGTACGAAGAAGTACCAGTTAATTTTGATATTTTCACTATTTGAACAGAGATCAATGTGAAAATTGTATCATCATTGCGGCTTTAACGATAAGTGAGTAGAAACACGGAAGCATATTTCTACAAATATATGTAAACCACGTTGTTGAAGTTTCCAAATTTTCATTACGTCTGGCATAATCGTGAAGGAACAGTGGTGTGTTTAAACGTTCAGCGAGAAATTTTGTGTTATCTTTCTACAGTTATAAACAGCCATGAAGTAGGTATCTAAATATAAAAAAATATTCTTCGGGGCCAAGAAAAAGAACCAGTTTTCTGTATAGCAATTATTACCAATCGACTGAATGAGATAATGAAAAAAAAGTGGGACAGCACAATTCAACAAATCATAAAGCATTAAATGTCGGCATCCGGATGACTCTTATGTCTGTTGCCAGAGACTTAAAACTACTGGCTATTATAATCACCCTGTATTTGATGGATTGTCATCGATAATTAATCAAATTGTCAATGAAAGAAGCTGAATGTATATCTTCATATACTTCATTTTATACCAAATTATACTATCATTACAAATTTCGTTTCATTTCAATGTAAAAGAATATATAATGATTGATAAATGCGTTTTTTGAAAAGCTTACTTGTAAACAATTTGATCAGTCAACTCGGATGACGGTAAATAGATATAGCGTTACATTATGAGATTGAAAACCATTGGCGAACTTTCACAGATTCACTTCTTTTCATAACATATACGAATATATATATTATAGTATATATATATATATATATATATATATATATATGTATATATATACACAAATATATATATATATATATATATATATATATATATATATATATATATATATATATATATATATATATATATATATATATATATATATATAAATAAATATATATATAAATAAATATTAATATATATATACACAAATATATATATATATATATATATATATAAAATTAATGAGAGGGTATAGAGGAAAACAGCACTACGAGGGTGAGAGAAATGTAAGGCTCTTTATTTGTATTCTTCAGCTTTCCGAACTCCTTTGCTTCATCAGGAGCTAAACACAAAACAATTATGAGTGAAACTAACACTAAAAAACAAACGCAATGAAACGTTACCTCGAAACAAATATGAGGTTATATGCCTGTTGCACAAGATATAGTTGAAATGAAAGCTGCACGAGACATACTGAAGGATAACAAAATAATCAAAGTATTACATTAAATTAAACAAATCTGCGCATCCGACGAACGTCACATTATACAAATACATAACCAATGACAAGACAGAACCACAGAGAGCCACAGACACAAAAACCAACGGGCAAAATTATACTCTTCCTCTTAATCATTCAACGTCCGTCTCCCGTGTATTATTCGTCCAATCTCGACGCCTACCAGAATCCAAGTCCTTTTTCTTGAGGTACGCATATCCTACGTCCGTCTGCTGTTAATTGCATTATCTAGCTGGTGTATCCTTACCATTTCCTGGAACCTCCTTCTGCTAGGATAGGTTCGCAGTCCAAAATTTTGGTATTGTCAAAATTGAAATGGTGGCCCGCTTCGATGCAATGTTTAGCCAAGGCACATGAAACTTACGTAAACGTACGTAAACGTACGTCACTCTTATGTGAGGTTATCTGTTCTTCAACGATCTGCTCGTCTGACCAATATATGTTCCATCACAGTTGCCACTGAGAAATTGGTATCTTATCCTTGATTTTGGAGAATAACGTTCTTATAGTCAAAATGTTCCATTTCTCAATCCTCAAAGGCCCGTCATCCACTGGCTTCAGTATTTTCTTCAACTCGTCTGTGACACCTGCAATATTCGGCAAGGATCTGAAAATGTCTCTCTGACCTCGATAAATCAAGGACAAGGGTGCCACTAGTGAGAGAGTCTGTCGTTAGCTGATATAAAACTTTGTTCAGTATGAACGGAAATATCCATTGCCCTTGAAAACATCAAACAGCTGCCTAAAATTCTTCCGGTGAAAGTCACTATGAGACAATAACATAACTCTACGTTACAAAGCTTTCAAAACATTAATTTTAATATGGAAATCGTGAACTGAACCAAAATGTGCTGTTTTTCCCTATACCTTTACATTATAATTATACATTTCGGCAACTAATCTATATTTTTGAATATATATATATATATATATATATATATATATATATATATATTTATATATATATATATATATATAATTATATATAAATATAAATATAAATATATATATATATATATATATATATATATATATATATATATATATATATATATATATATATATATATATATATATATATATATATATATATATATATATATATATATATATATATATATATATATATATATATATATATATATATATTCACTTGAGTTTTCATTAATTTAGGTCATTTTATGAAATAATTCAATAAAGAAATATGAATAGGGTTGAATGAATGATTTGACCAAATTACAATTCTGAACGAACAGTTAATCCCTTGATACTTATATCCATGACAACGCCCGTTATATATATATATATATATATATATATATATATATATATATATATATATATATATATATATATATATATATATATATATATGTGTGTGTGTATATGTATATATATATATATATATATATATATATATATATATATATATGTGTGTGTATATGTATATATATATATATATATATATATATATATATATATATATACATATATATATATATATATATATATATATATATATATATATATATATATATATATATATATATATATATATATATATATATATATATATATATATATATATATGTGAAAGTATTTGTTCCTGTCTATTATTGATATAAGAAAAGAAAGTGTTTGTGGTAATAACAGGTCTGATTTATTGAAGAAAAATATAGTATTCAAACGTTTCGGGGAATATTTTTCCCCTTTATCAATGGACTCCAAAATATGCTTTATATATGGAAACTTTGTAGAGGTGTATTCCAGTTCGAATGCTGTTAGAATTCAGTATGCTTGATAAACTATATTACAATTAGATATTAATTATTAATTATGTACCTACCTAGGAAATATTATGTCCTCGTTTCATTTGAAACGAGCTGAAGCTGCAGAAAATGAAACGAGGACATAATATTTCCTAGGTAGGTACATAATTAATAATCAAGATCTAATTGTAATGAAGTTTATCAAGCATACTGGATTCTTACAGCATTCGAACTGGAATACACCACCACAAAGTTTCCATATATGAAGCATATTTTGGACTCCATTGATAAAGGGGACAAATATTCCCCGAAACGTTTGAATACTATATTTTTCTTCAATAAATCAGACCTGTTATTACCACAAACACTTTTTTTCTTATATATATATATATATATATATATATATATATATATATATATATAAATATATATATATATATATATATAAATATATAAATATATATATATATATATATATATATATATATATATATATATATATAAATATATATATATATATATATATATATATATATATATATATATATATATATATATATATATATATATATATATATATATATAATATATATATATATATATATATAACTATATATATTATATATATATATATATATATATATAGTATATATATATATATATATATATATATATATATATAATGAATCCTTATTTCCCTTGGTCCCGCCATCACGCTTGAAGGGCTGAACCGATTTAACAATTTTTTCTTTGTTGTGTTTTTTATTATCAGAAGAAGGATCTTATGAAATAAAAATTGAGAAAATTGAGCGGGAAATTAGAAAATCTCTATATATTAAAATGAATCCTTATTTCCCTTGGTCCCGCCATCACGCTTGAACGGCTGGACCGATTTCACTAATTCTTTTTTTGTTGTGTTTTTCATTGTCAGAAGAAGGTTTTCATGAAAGTAAAAATTAAGAAAATTGCGCGCGAAATTAGAAAAACTCGCGGGAACTTAGAAAATTTGAGAAAAATTAAAAACAATATAAAATTATTTCTAAAATTCTTTTTTTGTTGTGTTTTTTATTGTCAGAAGAAGTTTTTTATGAAAGAAAAAATTTAGAAAATTGCACGGGAAATAAGAAAATACTTAACCACCATATAAAATTATTTCTAATCTATGTCATTTTTATTTTGTCATGACTTAGAATAGAAAAATTCACATTACTCTCAATTGTTTACCCTTCTACGATCAACCCATATTCTTGCATCTTTTCATTTTTTTAAATTTTATCCACAGATCCGCAATAGGGCTGCAAGATGGCAATCGAAAATAACAATACTCGGTTTGAGAATAGGTCGTAATATATTTTTCATACTCCCAATGACATTTTTGCCGGGTCAGATAGATTGATAGATAAATAAAAATAATTTATATGGCAGAACGTTTGCCGGGTCAGCTAGTATATATATATATA
Organism: Cynegetis impunctata; assembly: GCA_030704885.1. Lineage (NCBI taxonomy): Eukaryota > Metazoa > Arthropoda > Insecta > Coleoptera > Coccinellidae > Cynegetis > Cynegetis impunctata. The sequence continues at coordinate 111,578 of JARQZK010004490.1, read as the reverse complement.
TATATATATATATATATATATATATATATATATATATATATAAATTAATATATATATAAATAAATATATATATATATTAAAAATATATATATATATATATAAATATATATATATATATATATATATATATATATATATATATATATATATATATATATATATATATATATATATATATATATATATATATATATATATATATATATATATATATATATATATTTATATATATATATATATATATATACTTACATAACGTATAAATCACACAAAAATAGTTTCATCCTACGTTTCAAAGATATGTCCTCTTAATCTAATATTCTGTGCAGTTGTTTTATGAGAATGCCCTCCATGGCAAGTCTACTCAAGAATTTTGAATCTGATGTCACGTAGCCGAAAACAAAAACCTTATTGAGTACATAATATCAAAAACATCTGCACTCACTTTAATTTAAAACTCCAAAAACACAATTCTCTACTACTGTCGGGTTCCGAGATACTCCATGTTTTAATCGTCGTAGGACACCCTGTACACTGTTGGAAAGGTAATTTTTTAGCAAAAAATTAGCAAAAAAATAGTACACCTACCTGTTAGAAATTCCATATTACTCTGCAAAACGTTCGAAATAATAAAATAATGAATACAGCTACAAAATATTTATGTTATTATATTAAACTTGAACAAATAAGTGAAATAATCCTTCAGAAAGTACATAGTTTACTAAATGCTGATAAATAATAAAATAGGTTAATATCGAAATAAAACTCCGAGCTATATAGGGAAATATAAAAGCGTGTCACAAAACATAAGCGGCCATATTGATTACGTCACGGCTAGAGGGTCAGGAAAATTTGTATTCCAGATTCCAGGCTTTTTATACTCCCTATGCTATCTGAAAGAGGCAGACTGGTTGCCAGATGTGAAATATTTTAATATAATTTCCAGCTAAAACACCCTACTATTTTGCCAGTTGTGTTGTAGTTAGATTCACGTAGTTTGTAGCACTCCACAGATTACACCAATTTCATATAAAGATCTAGTTATTATGCATTCAAAATTCAGTAAAATATCGAATGACGAAATTATGCCGTTAATAAAAAAATTATTTTCAAATACTATATGCTGAATCAGTAACGTTATTAATAAAGGAAATTATTGAGGTAGACGAAGAGATTTCAGACATTCAATATTTTTAATTAAAGCTTATTTGATAGCTTTCTGAAATGTCATTCATAAACTTAGAATTGTGTGAATTTAATTACACACAGATAGTATGATGAAGTACTAAAATAGTTATAGGATTCGGAAACACTGAAAGTTTTCAACGGGTCTTCATTTTCATGACAATGCTTTATCATACCCGATATCATACCTATTATATGTACCTACCTATCTAATATCGGATATATATATATATATATATATATATATATATATATATATATATATATATATATATATATATATATATATATATATATATATATATATATATATATAGGGTTGCGATAAAGTATGGAACCAAGTAAATATCTTTCGAACGAAAAAGAGAATATTTATGAAATTTTGGTAAGTCCAATGGCGCAAAATGCATCTGATGTATGATTTTTTGTTGATAATATACTTCCGGTTGTACCGGAAATAGACCCTAAGTCGCTTATTTTAAATGGGATACCCTATATATTATTACATTTTTGGATTCTACTCAACATTCTAAGCATATTCTATGCATCATGTCCTATACCTAAGTCTAAGCGTTTTTGACATATTCAGGTTTTTATGTCAAAAACGACGATTGTAAGCCCTAATATAATTATCAATTGTTCCTATAAGGAAGCCTTCTTTACTTACTTTGGGTTAGACTCCTTGTTGAAAAGGACCCATTTCAATAGAGTTTGAATAATATTTGGATAACTAGTTATACAGGGTGTGCAAAAAATAAGATCTAAAATGAGATTGAGAAAACTGACAAAAATCAATTTTTTCAAATGGAAACCCCCCATTTTCTTTATTCTGCAGTATTAAGCATTCAAAAAGAAAGTAACTTTGTATGAGGTTATCTTCTCCTAAAATTTGAAGTTTTCGAAATATTGCCAATTTAATATTTTTATATGGCGATTTTGCATTCAATCGTTAAACAATTAGATCTAGGATAGCCACGATCCTATTTGAGATCGTACTCGTTTATTACTTACTACATATGCATACACACAACATCAATTTGTTTATCTGAACGTTTTTTTACGGTAATGTAAAAATCTCAAGAGAAGTTGAATTGATTTTTGTCAGTTTTCTCAATCTCATTTTAGATCTTATTTTTTGCACACCCTGTATGACTAGTTATCCAAATATTATAAAAAATCTATCAAAGTAGGTCCTTTTCAACAAGGAATTTAACTCAAAGTAAGTAAAAAAGGCTTCCTTATAGGAACAACTGATAATTATATTAGGGCTTGCAATCGTCGTTTTTGACATAAAAACCAGAATATGTCAAAAACGCTTAGACTTAGGTATAGGACATAATGCAAAAAATCTGTCTAGAATCTCAAGTAGAATCCAAAAATGTAATAATATATTGGGTATCCTATTTAAAATAAGCGACTTAGGGTCTATTTCCGGTACAACCGGAAGTATATTATCAACAAAAAATCATACATCAGATGCATTTTGATCCATTGGACTTACCTGCAAAATTTCATAAATATTCTTCTTTTCGTTCGAAAGATATTTACTTGGTTCCATACTTTATCGCAACCCTGTATATATATATATTAATATATGTATATATATATATATATATATATATATATATATATATATATCTATATATATATATATATATATATATATATATGAATAAAGACGCGCAGAATAATAAAAAATATTGGGGACCCATACCGGTGGTCCGTGAAACTCTACAAGCCTAGCAAATTTTTTGGCTTTGAGAAACAAAACATAAACACGCACGGTATTTTCGTAAAAAGCTAATTTAATTTACAGTAAAACTTATGCTTATAGGCTATTACAGAGCAGTGAATATATAGCTCTGAAAAGAATGAAACATGAAATATTGTACAGTGATAGCACTTTCATTAATGAGTGACATAGCTAATCTAAGCTTACTTTAAAAGAGGCTCTGGGCTTATTAAATAAAAACAATATCTGAAAGTTGAGAATATTTAAGTATCATAAAATAATAAATATAAAAATGTTTAAGTATTTGAAAGTAACTAATACAGTAGTATAGTAATATTGTAATACTGTACCAATCTAGTACTCATATTTCGAAACGAAAATTTATTTTTTTTTACTAAAGGCACCAATTAATTCTTCTTTTCATAGTGTATGCTTATTCGGATAATTAGTAGTTTTTATTCCAATTGACAGTACCAGAGGGACACGAGGATATTTGTTAAATAAAATCAGTGATTTGGTGAAAATAAACCAACTTCAGACTTCAATGTCCAAATAAAAATAACAATTGAGCGCTTCAGTATCTTTTAAGGACTCCTCTGATGGATGAATTTTTCAATGGTATGCTGATAAAAAAAAAATTTCTATTTCTGCTTCAAAATACGGATATTCCTTCAGAAGGGCGGAAATCGTTCGTAATTGTTCAGAACGATAATTTTATTTTTATCGTCGTTTTTGAAGAACTGTTACGAAATCTAGTTATTTATTGAAGCACAAATATTTTTCTTATATTGTTTCAACAGAATTTCTAACTGAATAACATTTAAGTAATTTTAGTAATTTAAATTTTGATCAAATGAACGATCATAAAAATAAAATTTTTTTCTCACCTATTCCGAATTGTTTTTTATTTCAATGTCTAGACCGTTAGGAAGGTCATCAAGTTCTTAAAAGAAAATGAAGCTCTCAATTGTTGTTACTTTTCTCAACATTGAAATTTGAGGTTGATTAATTTTCACAACATTTTGTGAAGTGAAAATCCTCGTATTTGGTATTGGTCAATTAAAATAAAAACTATCAAATAATTATTTGAACAAACATACATCACAGAATATTGAAAAAATTGTGCTTTTATAGGCATAAGTGAAAAACTGACTGAGGGTT
>JARQZK010004490.1:95000-102500 GCA_030704885.1 Cynegetis impunctata | reverse complement strand
TACGTGCGTGGTTATTAAATTCCTGTTATCTCCTGGCCAATGATTTTCGCGATATATATATATACATAGATATATATATATATATATATATATATATATATATATATATATATATATATATATATATATATATATATATATATATATATATATATATATATATATATATATATATATATATATATATATATATATATATATATATATACAAACAGGGAGTTACAGAATAACGTCAGAAAATTTCATGAGGTTATTCCTGAAGACATTTCCAGTAAAATAGGATGTTGAAGTTTGAAAAAAATATATCATTTTTAAACATCTTCGAAACCACGAAAGCTTTCAAAATAAACTCTAGAACGGAACATTATTATAGCTTCCTTAGCTCCATATACTAGTGTTGTAATTTTTTTCAAAACTGTTCAGGAGCGGAGAATATAGTGGTTTATTACATATATATTTTTGAGGGAGAACGTTATTGGCAAATGGAAAAGAGATAATCAATGAATTTGAAGTCCATTGAATTATTTTGTCTCTTGCTTCAATTTGATATTCTCAAGCGTTTTTTCACGAAATAGAACAAAGCGAACACTCTTATTGTAACTCAAAATACTAAATCTAATTTTGAAATTGCGATTGCGAGTATTCATAGCAACTACAATTTTAATTCTTTGATTATCTTGAAAACGCTTGAGAATATAGAATTGAAGCAAGAGACAAAATTAACTCAAAAAATTTAAAATTTATTGCTTGTTCCATTTTTATTTACCAATAATGACCTCCCTCAAAAATATGGTTAAATGAAACCCAGGGTACCCCTCTATTCTTCGTTCCTTATCAGTTTTGGAAAAACTTCCAACAGTAGTTCATAGAGTTTAAGGAGCGATAACAATGTTCTTAACTTGAGTAGCTTTTTTAGTTTAGAAGATATTAAAAAAAATTAATGTTTTTTTTTCAAACTTCAACGTCCTGTGTTTTGGCGACTATTTGCAGACTAACATTCATAGGAACCTTTTTTCTTGAAATGTCTTAAAGAATAACACCTTAGAAATTCTCTGATGTTGACATATATATATATATATATATATATATATATATATATATATATATATATATATATATATATATATATATATATATATATATATATATATATATATATATATATATATATATATATATATATATATATATATATATATATATATATATATATATATATATATATATATATATATATACAGGGTTCCCCAAATTCGATGGCCTATTAGAAGTATCTGGAGAACAAGAGAAGTTAACGACATGAAATTCAGGCTATGTATTTTTTTGAATGCCTGACATGTGCTAAATTTCGAGGTTAAAGGTGAGCAAACCGGTGACATTTATTTGCGTTGTCATGATAACCCTCAGGCCTAGAATGAAAAGTTATGTTTGTTCCAATTGAGTTTTTCTAGTTTTTTGCCCATGAGTCGTGAACCGCTAGAGATAGGTATGATATTATATGTTACTTTCAGTTGAGGAATTTGTTCTTTCTTTGGATGCTGCTAAAAAATATAGGGTGTCCCATTTGAAATTAATGCATAAATTTAACTTTTATGTTTTACCCAAAGAACATTATATTGTGAATACCCTGTATGAGATACCTTGACTCTCATAATTTATTGTGTTGAACTAACTTTATATGATCCTCTTACAAAAATTTCAGGGCTTTAGCTGTGATAGTTGAAAAAAAAATATTTTTCATTCGGAGATGTTTTATGCCAAATTTTTCGAAAAATAATTTTTATTTTGGAAATGGCCCAAGACAGGTATGTCATATAGTCTATGAAAAAGTTTCAAAATGTTCCATAGAATACAAAAATATTAAAATATACATGGTGTGCCATTTGAAATAACATAGTGAGCATAGGTAAGTTACTCGTAGATCTGGCAACGTTGCAATGATGATAATATTTTCCAAGTGTAGATCATAACTTCTTATACTTATAGTCCGAATTTCATGTCGTTAACTTCTTTTGTTCTCCAGATACTTCTGATAGGCCATCGAATTTGGGGAACCCTGTATATATATATATATATATATATATATATATTCTCAGTACATGTTGACATTTCCAAAAGATCCCATAGACTTAACAAAAACTATGGATCGCGACATATCCGAATTTCATCCTTCTAGGCTTTTTGGAGATTTTCTTATAAATTTTACAAACCCCCAAATTAAATTAGGTAGTTGAAAATTTATACGTGAATTGAACATTTTTCTGTTCACCGCTATAATGTACAGATTCCTTGTTTTTTGAAAATATTTGTAATTTTTTATTATTATTATATATATATTAGTATATATATATTTATTCAAATTGTTGTTGCCTGTGATCTATTTTTAATTTCTTGATAATTATTAGCAATAACAGGCTGGTTGAATCTTAAAAAACTCGATTTTATTAAAAAGTTGACGTTTCACTTCGATATTCGTAATTGAAATTTCTTTGACATTTATTGATTTGAAAAAATTTTTTTGAAAAGACAAGGCTGCTTTGTCTTGCTAATTATTTATTATATGCTATTCAGTCTAATATTAACATTCAAAATTGTTATCATTAGATGGTAAGGGAAACCAAAGAAACCTTTACCTACGTAATGTTTGAAAATAAAAATAATAGGGTACTATTTATCTAACAACAAAGAAATTAGTCATGGGAAAACATTAAAGATGTGGAGTAAGATTATCGGTATAGCACGTTTATGATGAGGACCAAAGAGTCCGAAACACGTGTCAACGGCTGCTTCCATATAAACGTGCTATACCGATAATCTTACTCCACATCTTTAATGTTTTCCCATGACTAATTTCTTTGTTGTTAGATAAATAGTACCCTATTATTTTTATTTTCAAACATTACGTAGGTAAAGGTTTCTTTGGTTTCCCTTACCATCTAATGATAACAATTTTGAATGTTAATATTAGACTGAATAGCATATAATAAATAATTAGCAAGACAAAGCAGCCTTGTCTTTTCAAAAAAATTTTTTCAAATCAATAAATGTCAAAGAAATTTCAATTACGAATATCGAAGTGAAACGTCAACTTTTTAATAAAATCGAGTTTTTTAAGATTCAACCAGCCTGTTATTGCTAATAATTATCAAGAAATTAAGTATATATATATATATATATATATATATATATATATATATATATATATATCTTTATATATATATATTAGTAATATATATATATTTATTATATATTATATATATATATATATATATATAATAAATATATATATATATATATATATATATATATATTAGTATATATTATTATTATATATATTTTGAGGTACTTCTACAACTCTCATCCCCATTGATTTAGATAGTTGAAATTGCTTACGTGGATTCAGTTAATGTTATAGAAGAGTACTTCATTTGTTTCAACTAATCGTCATTTAAATGTGAAATGTTTTTCTCTGGTTTTTAAGATTTTGTCCATCTCCACAGATTTGGTTGATTAAATTAGAGGACTCAAATTTGAAGAGTGAATTGAGTTGGTGTGAGGAAAGTGCTCAATAGGGATTTCAAGCGATTTGTTTTCTCTTGAAAATTTTTATATTCAATCCTTAAGCGCATTAGAATATTTTCGAGTATTGCGCATCTCCACAGCCATCGCACCAAATTCAGTAAGAACCCTGAAATTATTAACGTGAAGTCGGCTGATACTGTTGAGGTGCTTTTTGAGATATTTTTTATGTGAAAATTTCATTCATTTTTGCAGGTATTCAATTTTTAGCATGTCTTCACATGTGAAACGAAATCAAGAATAAGGAGAAGATATGCTGTAAAAATGCTTACCAAAAATTAAGTTTAGAAATCAAGTTGAGTTGAAATTTATCAAGAAATATTACTACTCTGTGGATGTATATCTCAACGATTGTGATTTCAGATTACCTTTTAAGTTAACATGTCCCATATATTTCATTTTATATTTCTAAAAAGATTAATATTATATACCTATATATATATATATATATATATATATATATATATATATATATATATATATATATACGACCTCAATGAAGGCATCTGCTGCTCATGCGTTTTATTTTGGTTATAAGCAAAGCAAGGATAAATGGAAAAAATTTAATGAATTAACAACAGACCAAATAATATGTTTTCAAATAAACTCATTTGAAAATCACATAAGTAACAAGTTAGTGAATGAAAAACAGGGCAGTGCATAAATACTAGGTTAATCAAGAACAAACTACACATTATTTCAAGCCGCTCTCGACAATGGTATCTAGCATGTTGCATATTATCACGGTTATTTTGCATCAACTTTGAAAATGCAAAATTCATGTTCGAGTTTACGGAAGTATCGTTCAAGTGGAAGTGGGTTAATTACTTATAATTTTAAGTTTGCCTACTCCCCTACTTCCGACAGTATTTCAATTTTTACTCAGGAACACTTAATATTTCCAGAATGTATTGTAGCTCAGATTACTCTCTGTACATTTTTCTGTTCTGATGAAAATCTCGTTAAAATCGTTTCAGTAATTTTTGAGCTTGGACACTTATTGTAGGATCCCATCTTTGTTGCACGAGCAAATTCATTTGACAACATCATCCGTATACACCACGTCGTCTGCTTAAGAAAAAAGCTAATTAATTCAACTCTTTTCATCCTTTTCACCTTCTTTTCATGAAGGAGAAAAAATGTAAAATAACTCAATTTGACGTTAAAAACAAAATTCAAGATAAAGTGGCACGTAAACCTAAAAATTTTGCATTCCGCTTGATTTTAATGATATTTCGGTATGAAAAATGTCAATTCTTGTAAGATGCCTCCTTCTACGTGTATTACTATGAATAATATGTATGAGGAAATCATTGAAATACGCAATTATATCAATTAATATGATCCTTGGAGACACAATAGACCATACTAGGTGATTTTTACTAATAATCTGCATCCAGAGAGGTATGTTTGTAAATAATTATTTGAGCATGAATAATTATATGAAGTCCTGAAAATAAATGGACGTGTATCTTGGTTTCTAATCAATATTTCGGTGGAGTCTGTCGCACCTTAATTATTCGATCGCTTGTTTTGCTCATATATTATTAATCGGAATCAGTGAGATTGGAAAGTTCCAATATATTGCCTTAATTGGATTCTAATGGTTTTACTGGTTTCTAAACGTAATCTGATATAAAGGAGTAGGAGCAAGAAGTGCCTGTCTAAAGGTGTAACATAGGGTAGAATACATTCGAAAATATCCGCAGAATGTATGCATGTAGAGCAGAGTTAATTGCAGTGATTGATTCAGGTGAGATAATACCAAGTAGAATGTTTAGTTTGTTGGATAATAGGGCATTAATTGGCGTTTTGAGGCCACTGGAAAATTTAGGCAGAATAGGCAAATGAGATGAATAACTATCTATACCAACACACACACACACACACACACACACACACACACACACACACACACACACACACACACACACACACACACACACACACACACACACACACCATCACACACACACACACACACACACACACACACACACACACACACACACACACACATATATATATAAATATATATATATATATATATATATATATATATATATATACAGGGTGAGTCATTGATATGGAAAAGCTTGATTGCACCTACACCGTTAATGATATCGAAACAAACCAAACGGTTCTGCAAATGGGAGGTCAGAGTGCAGTTCGTAAAATTATTTTGCCTTTTACAGGGTGTACCATTTTTACGGAGCAAATTTTAAGATACTTTTTTTAAATGGCACTCTATATATTTCTACACATATTTGAATTTGTCCTTTATTAAGATTTGTAAATTCGTTAAGTTTTTGCAAATCGCTTCAGCCGTTCAGAAGTTATTCAATTTTTTCTGAAAATTAATGCCTTTGCAGGCATTTTATAAAAAAATCGCAGGGCACTTGTTTTTTTGAATATCAAGTTGTTATTTGGGCTGTGTCTAAGTAATTGTTCTGGGTATCTTTTGACGGAGAGATAATCTATTTTAATTGTGTCATTACCTTACTGTGATACATTGATTTTGGTACACTTTGAAAGGCCATATCTTGATTTTTTCAAATGGCACTCTATTTATTTGATTACTTAGTCGCATTGAACATGTCATTCTTCATCTTTTCTATATTTACGTTTTTTTCCAAAAGTTGATGGTTTAGAAGATAATTCACATTTTCAAAAAAATCAACATATTATTTCATCTTTTAAACGAGTGACATGAAAAACAATTAATTCTGATAACAGACTTTCACTTGTTCATTGTTGTTATCCATGGCCTTCTATTGATTTATGCATTCAATTTCAGAAAATTGTCTTTTGCGCGTTTCTGAGAAAAAGTTTATAGTATCATATATTTTTGAAAGGGTAAAAAAAAGACAAATTTTATAGTCTATAGATATACAGGGTATTCCATTTAAAAAAACATAAGTTTGCTTTATAACTCAAAAATAGTGAACATGTAACAAAAATTATCTACACCGATGCATTCTACGGAAAAAAATCTATAAGAATGTTATATTACATTTTCGATAAGATGAAGGATAACCAAAATGCAACCAAATGGAAGGATAACCAAAATGCGACATTTTCAAAAATGCCCTGTATCTTGAAAACTAAAAGAGTCATTAAAATTATGTTGACGGCATCTTCAGTTTTTCGAAAAAGTAGCACAGTGTCGCGAAAACCGCAACCCTCTATCTTCAAAAATAACGGAGATACCATTCAAAAGTACCCAAAATGGGACACCCTGTACTAAGCTTCTATAATTTGATTTCAGTTATTTCTCATCAAACTTTGAAATTGACGCCCGCAGCAGTTACGTTGACGTCTGTTATCAGAATTTATTGTTCTTCATTTCACTCGTTTAAAAGATGAAATAATGTGTTGATTTTTTTGAAAATGTGGATTAGCTTCTAAACCATCAACTTTTGGAAAAAAACATGAATATAGAAAAGATGAAGAATGACATGTTCAATGCGACTAAGTAATCAAATAAATAGAGTGCCATTTGAAAAAATCAAGATATGGCCTTTCAAAGTGTACCAAAATCAATGTATCACAGTAAGGTAATGACACAATTAAAATAGATTATCTCTCTGTCAAAAGATACCCAAAACAATTACTTAGACACAGCCCAAATAACAACTTGATATTCAAAAAAACAAGTGCCCTGCGATTTTTTAAAAAAATGCCTGCAAAGGCATTAATTTCCAGAAAAAATTGAATAACTTCTGAACGGCTGAAGCGATTTGCAAAAACTTAACGAATTTACAAATCTCAATAAAGGACAAACTCAAATATGTGCAGAAATATATAGAGTGCCATTTAAAAAAAGTATCTTAAAATTTGCTCCGTAAAAATGGTACACCCTGTAAAAGGCAAAATAATTTTACGAACTGCACTCTGACCTCCCATTTGCAGAACCGTTTG
>JARQZK010004490.1:85000-90000 GCA_030704885.1 Cynegetis impunctata | reverse complement strand
TATATATATATATATATATATATATATATATATATATATATATATATATATATATATATATATATATATATGATTTCTTCTTCTTTGAGGGCTACTCCAAAATTTAGTATGGAACCTTCAAAATTAGGATTGATAATTAATACTAGTCCTTATGGCAAAATATACTTCATTCGCATACAAAGATACTATGAGACATTCACAAGTCAAAAACTGATTGAAACGACTGAAGAACAAACTGAAATTATTAACCTATATTCAGATGAATCTGCATTATTAAGTTTGCATATTCCAGAAGATAAAATAAATAATAATAGTGAATTTATAGGAGTTTTGTTTTCGATACATTTTCAGGGAGACACAAAAACACAAAAGTCTGCAGTATATTATCTTGGGATAATGGAGTAATAAAAAAGAGTTAAACTCAGAAGATTATGTGACTAAACGTTAAAATTCCGCGTAAAAATTGTCTGATTTGCATACGCAGTTTCGGTTGTTGTAAATAGGTGGATTAATATTCTTTCGTTGCCATTGAGTTGAATCAAACAAATTTCAACGTTATCTAACTTAGACGGAAGACGCTTTATATTAACTTAAAAAATGTTCCGCCAACAATGTCCTTCAAAGTTCACCTTTCTTATTTCTACGACGAAAAATCTTTGGATAAGAATTCCTTTAGCCTCAGGTCAGAAATCAGAATTTTACATAAAATCTCAGAATTCTTCGTCAATTTCGATCATATATAAACAGAGAGTTTCAATTCGAATAACGAAAATGAGAATCTTTTACTGGTTCAAGATTCTTGAAATAAAATTGGAATTTAATCATTCCTTTTTTATGTATCCTATGCTTCTGTTATATGAAAAATTCTAATGAAACTGGATGCTATTCATTTGTAACCGCCTGTTTCTAAGGAAATGCTTGAATGAGAAAACAAAGAATTTCACTCAAACTAAATTGAAAATTGAATTTCAAGGGCACCGAGCTTTATATTATTCTGGTTACGAAATATATTTGTCCAACTTTTAAATTGACAGGCAATATTAATATCATTTCATATTGAAACTGACAACTAATAATTTATGATTAATTTTGCAAAATTTAAAAGGAATAAATCATATAATTATATTGATTTTTTGAATGAAGTAGGTATCTGCTACATTTAAATAAGCACTCTTTTTTCAGGCTGAAGGAGAGAACAGTGAAAAATTGAAGTATGAAATACAAAGAGGTCATGTTCTCTTACCCATTATTATAATTACATTATGATATTTTCAGATTCCAGGATTCTAAGAATAAGGAATGGAATCCACCACCCAACTGTCGAAGATTATACCAATTCACAAAAAGGATGATCCATCTGACATTGTTAACTATCGACCAATTTCTCTACTGAGCACTATATCAAAAGTATTTGAGAAGATTGTTCATAGTAGAATGATAAATTATTTGAACAAATATTCTATAATATCTAACTGCCAACATGGTTTTCTACGTGGAAAATCAACGCAAAGTGCTACTTGCCAATTCTTTGAGGTGATTTATCCCTGCTTGGACGATGGCTTATATGTTGCGGGACTGTTCTTTGATGAATCACAGGCATTCGATTGTCTGCAATTCAATTTTACAGTATGGGGTATAGAGTAACTGGATCTCCAGTTACTTGTCTGACCGTTCATTGTTTGTTGAAAACAAAATTGTAGAAACTATCCAGTATCTATTGGGGTTCCACAGAGTTCTGTTTTGGGTCCTCTTGTTTTCTTATTATTTGTTAATGATATTCCTGAATTTGTTAATAATGACTCAGTCACCCTATTCGCCGATGACACATCATTGGTCGTATCGGCTAAGAGTATTGATGGACTCAGGACGAAATGTGAGAGGCTGGTGCAAGGATTCTCGGATTGGTGTTATAGAAATGCATTCATGCTTAATCTCACCAAAACTGAATTAATTCAATTTCAACTACGTGAATTCAGCTCAGAAGTTCCACTTGTTGTCAAGTTTCACGACCGCCAACTGAGGCCGACAGCCAGTGCAAGGTTTCTGGGACTTCATGTTGAAAGCAACCTCAAATGGGGCAGTCATGTCGAGCAACTATCCAAGAAGCTCAACAAATCTTTCTTTGCAGTCAGTCGCCTAAAACACATGCTTCCTCTGGAGAGCTTACTCACAATTTATACGCATTAGCTAAAATTTAGTTCTATGAGGTGGCTCATCTGGATCTGTTCGAGTTTTTGCTGCACAGAAGAGAATTATTCGCCTCATTATCAACTTGAAACCTTATGAAACCTGTCGTCCAATATTTGAGCGTCACAAGATTTTACCATTTACTTGTATCTACATTTTGAACTGTTTGTTATTGGTTCGCCAAAAGCTGTCGGATCTTAAAACGCTTTCCAGTTCCCACGGTTACGAAACGCGATATACTATCACAATATGTATTCCATTGCACAGAACAAACAAGTTTGAATTATCTCCGACATATGTAGGTATAAAGCTGTATAATCACCTACCAAACCGGATCATGAACTTGAATCCGAGTAGTTTCAAAAATGAAATTTAAAAAATATTGTCTTCTTGTTTTTATAGTTGGAAAGAATATTTCTCTACTGATATTTGTTAAATTTCCATTTCGTTAACTTTTTTGTATACTGACATGTCCTATATATTTGTGTAATATCTAAAGGATAAATGTATATTATTATTATTATTATTATAAAATGGTACACAGATTAGTCCTGTGAAACACAGGACTTGTGTTGACACTTTCAAATGTGTTAGTTGTGTTGAAACAGTAGAATGATATGCAATGACACTTGACACTTTACGAAACCGAGGTGAGGGAAACGTATGGTCTGTTTCAGAAATTACGCGACTGCAAATTTAGCACTAGAGATGTGTTGTATCATAGACTATAGGCAAGCCACATTACGTAAAACTTATTTTTTTATAGTAAACATGTGCGTAATATAAGCCGGGCTAGTCGAGCATCAGGATTGTTGGCGCTACGGATTATTTTATTTGATATTACGAATAATTTATGCATCTCTATCTTAAAAATTTACACATTCTACATTAATTGATTTATTATAAGCTTCACTTTGTGTGTCATAGTTATGCCGACTTTGATACCCAGCACTGACCTGAGCCAACAGAAATTTGATTTTGAAGCATGGAGTTTCAGTTTTAAGAGTGCCAGATTTGTTTTTAATACTTAGGCAACCCATGACTCACGACTCTCTCGTGACACAATTGTGCTGGCACAAAGTGTTGAAACACTAGGTTGTGTTAGTGTCATTGTTTCAACGCCCAATATTTCACTGTGTTACCCAGGCCTAACAGAGATGGTTCAGAATTCACGACAGGAGCTGTTGCTAGAGTATTTGGGCGTGCGCATTGTAGTTAAGCTCCAGTTCGAGCGTTTTATAGTAACTCCTACGATAGGAAACACCTAAATCCGATACCTACGTAAATCGGACTTCACCAACCTAAAAAATTCTTAGCTAAGAAATACCTTGTTAAAAACTTGATTTGGAAAGTTTCGTACATATAATTGGTAGCACTGTTTAATACTAGACTGTAAATTTAACAGAGGATAGTAAGAAGAGAAAAAATGATACAAATATAATAATTTTATTATATCAATTTGAGGTTAAGCACTTCCTAAATATTCAAGGCATACCTAACGTTAAGTATTTCCTATCATCCTTAGGCATTACTTAACGCATGGAGAAACGCATTTTGCAATTAGGAATTCCTAAATCCGATTTAAGTATTGCCAAACTTTAGGAATTAGTTGGTGAAATCGGGCATCAGAGATCCATTCTGACAGTCAGTTGATATCAAAACACTAAGCATCCATGTCATTCATTCAGAGTTGACGTGGGAGTGTCGAATGGAGCTCGATGTCAAGAATAATATTGTGTTTTTAATATGGGTTCCTAGGCACTCGGGAATCAAGGGAAATGAAGGGGCCGATTTACTTGCCAGACATGGAGCATGAACTACATTTACTGGCCAAGAACCTCTTCGTATTATAGGAAAATGCATTTATAAAAAAAATTTTGGGAGAAGAAGGAAACAGAAAGATACACTCTGACGGAATTTTCCAGCAAAAGATCACCGCAAAAGGTTCCTTTGGAACTTTAAAACTGCAACATTCGAAGGATATCTGGATCTCACTCAGTCAGATCAAATCATACCTTCTCGCTAGCTTCCTTACGGGACATTTTCGCCTCAAGAAATACCTGATGTTGATCTTGAGGTTGCGATATAGTATAACCCCATATTAAAAAAAATAAATAAATGATATTTCCAAACAAACTTTTTTCTAAGAATTTTGTGTCACCTGATAGTTTTTGAGAGAAGTAAGTACTTATGATATGCGGACAAATCATTGCGCCATCTAGTGTTCCTATCCTGTGTGCCGACGTCGAATATTCTAACCTTCTCCCTTGAAGGAAGAATGGAAATTCCATGTTGTCAAATTTACTGAAACTAGCCTCTTGGACGGTTCGTTTGGTTAATCCGCAATTGTTTGAATGAATTTCGAAACGTATGCATTATCTCCTGAGCGTGTGTTCGACGCAGGTCAATTTTCAGTTTCAATATATATATATATATATATATATATATATATATATATATATATATATATATATATATATATATATATATATATATATATATATATATATATATATATATATATATATATATATATATAAATATATATATATATATATATATATATATATATATATATATATATATATATATATATATATATATATATTTATCTTATGTATGAAAAAATGTATTATCTTTTCGCTATTGTAATTTTTCATAGTCATATTCAATGAAATAATCAACTTCTAAATAAATAAATCCTGAAAAAATGTTTTGAAAAACTTTTTGATATTTTATTTCTGACATCATTCTGACCTTGATGCATCGAAATAGAATTGTATAAAGTGATTTGGTTATCTTCTGCCCCAAAA
>JARQZK010004490.1:75000-82500 GCA_030704885.1 Cynegetis impunctata | reverse complement strand
AATTTTCAATCCAATGCTTTGCTACGCCGTTCTGATGAGGACCAAAGAGTCCGAAACACGTGTCAACGGCTGCTTCCATATAAACGTACTATACCGATAATTTTACTCCACATCTTTAATGTTTTCCCATGACTCATTTCTTTGTTGTTAGATAAATAATACCCTATTATTTTTATTTTCAAACATTACGTAGGTAAAGGTTTCTTTGGTTTCCCTTACCATCTAATGATAACATTTTTGAATGTTAATATTAGACTGAATAGCATATAATAAATAACTAGCAAGACAAAGCAGCCTTATTTTTTCAATTTTTTTCAATTTTTTTACATCAATAAATGTCAAAGAAATTTCAATTACGAATATCGAAGTGAAACGTCAACTCTTTAATAAAATCGAGTTTTTTAAGATTCAACCAGCCTGTTATTGCTAATAATTACCTAGAGATTATAAATATATATATATATATATATATATATATATATATATATATATATATATATATATATATATATAGATCTAGAAGTGGCGGAAGATTGTTAAAATTTTCATCAATAATTGAAAAAATTTAAAATGTGCATAGATATCCATGCCGATTCTACTTATATAGTCTTCATGATGGTTATTGATTTATATTGGTACGTAATTATCCAGCCCACTGCGAAAGATTTTTGAAAGTGGTCATGAGAATAAAGAAAATTTAGGAAATTCTAAATCACAGTACTTCACATGAGCTCCTCTAAAGCAACCGAGTATGATTAAGTTACGTGTCCCAATTCAAGTAGCAATCGAGCGGAACTATTTATATTTCAAAAGTTATCGAATGGTGGCCAACAAACAAAGAATTCATTGAATGTTTGTGTCTTATAGATACCTACTCAAGTATAGTAATCTGGATTACTTCGGAAACCAACTGAAATACTCTAGTTACAATTAGAAACAAGCACTCAAGGAAAAGAAGTATTCGATTTTTATATCAGATTGCATTCTTTCTACTAGCAAGAAGGGATTCAATTTAAAACAATAAAGTCATTATATGTACAGGCTGACCCATTTTCGATGTCCTTACGGGGTAACTCGCTTATTTTTAAAGATAGAGATTTGCGGTTTTCGGGAACGTTGACTACTTTTTTGTGAATCTTACGATACCGTGAACAAAATTTTCATAGCTTCCTTCGTTTTTAAGATACAGGGCGAAGTTGAAAGTATTGCATTTTGGTCCCCCTCCTGTATCACAGCTGTCTTTTAACTTGAAGGAAAAGTAGAAACTGTTTTTTATACAATTTTTTACGTAGAATCCAGTGGCGTAGTCGTAGATTTTCGAAATGAGCTGTCATTGTTTAGATATAACCCAATGTTATAATTTTTTAAATGGAACACTCTGTATATTTTTCCATATTCAAAACACAAATATTTTGTGCTTTTCAAAAATATATTATACTTATATAAAATTCTAAGTATTATCCCTGTATTTAGATAATTCACTTTTTTTGAAGGCAAGTCAAGACAAATGTCACTTTGATGGATCGTTCGGCGAAATAAACAAAAATATCACTTCCATTTATATACATAGGTATGAATGAAAAGTATTCATTAAAAAAATATTATTCAATATAAGTTACTAAACAGAGATGCATTTAATAATCATAACAAAAATAGAAACTTATATGTAACACTGCTACAAAACAAAGTTCTATTATTTTTCTGTTGAAAATGTTTTGTAAATATTGTTCAAATGACTGCCCATTCTGTTGAAGACACATTTTCTGAGGATAGCGCCAATCGACCACAGTTGAAACAAAAGTCTACATTCTACATTTATTCATCATTTAGGGTCTTCACATTCCGAACGGATTCTCAACTTCATAAATTCATTTTGCCAAACTGGAATTTGCCTATACATATCATTCACTCAAAAAAAAAAACAATATAGTGATGCTCTTCTTTCCAGCAGTAGATTTTATTTTATAGACATTAGAAGTAACCAGCACCACCCTTCAATTCACAGGACTGATTCAACTAAACTATGGGATTCGAGTACTATAAAAAAGAAATAGGAAAGTTAATAATAAAATGAGGTGAGAATTTCATCAACCGAAAAGTGTATAACACGTAACACTGCATTTATTATACGGAAACGAAATCATTTAAAATTATTCAGATCCTAAATTCAGGTACAGAAATAAGCTTTCATCTAATAAAGTGCTTTCGTTATCAACAACTAAATTAATGAAAGTTATTAGTGTACTGTTATGTTTACTATGTAATGAAAATTATTCATTCACTATTATCACGTACAATATAATTTCAGTATTAATCAATTATCAAAGTTGTGAGATTATTTGACATGTTGTATATTTTATGAGGAGAAATCGTTTGAAATTATGAATCATGGATAAATCAACTTCAATATAATGCTTTTTTTAATGCATATTGATGAGCTCCTTAATTCGACTAAAATCAACAAAATTGTCAATTGACGACAATATCATCCACCACCAACAGGTCTGTCAGTGCATTTGCATCTGGTCATCAACGTGTCGCACAATACACCAATAACGATCTTGAGATAGTTTATTACCGGGGATCTTTTAATTTATATGCTTTAAATTAGACCTGTGTCGATCGTGATTTATCGAATCTTTTTGATTCGATCGCAACCTATGCTCGAGTGATCGAATCACGAATTTCTAAAAGACCCGATCTTATTTAACCCGATCCCGATTTACTTGACAAGACTAACCAAATTGCACTTTATTTTCATATGTTTTTACACAACAGTATATAACGAATTGCTTGCTGATACAATCGTTTACATGCTTTCATTCATCGCACTCTTTCTCGTGTTGTTTTGAATTTTGACACGTTATCCAAAAGAAACCGATTTTTTTAGGAACGCTCGCGTAGGAGAGTCGCGTCCTGTCGATCTCTCAGTCTTTTGGGTCGCGAACTCGATCGATCGCGTCTTGATCGAGATCGAATTCAGTTTGAGATCGAATCAATGACATGCTGATATATGTACCTACCTTAGACTAGGACCTACTGTCGATCTCTCTGTCTTTTGGGTCGCGAACTCGATCGCGTCGTGATCGAGATCGAATTCAGTTTGAGATCGAATCAGTGACATATATAGGTATGACCCGCGACACGTGATTTTATATTCAGGTTTTGCTTGCGTGTTTTAGTGAACTTAGTTGATATTATCGTCGTCTCCTCTATCCACATTCTTATTCATTAATGAAGCGTCTTTCTATAATAAAAGATGCTCTTTAAAACCGAAAAGAGCCTCTCAAATTTTATTTCTTAATCACAATTTGGAGTAAATTATCATTTTTGTTATTAAAAACTATAAGTTATTTCCTTTTCTAACATTTTCATGTTATTTTTCACTCATGTAGGTTATCTTATTAATATATATTCTACCCGGTTCATCGGTTCAGCATTCGTCATTCGTTTCAAAGGAACTGCGACCTGCGACCCAAATGATCGAAATGATCGAATCTTTTTAACCCGATCATCATACAAATGGGTCATGATCGACCTGGGTCTCGACAAATGATCGATCGACACAGGTCTACTTTAAATGCCCTAACATACAAGCTAAAAGGCTTTCAAGAAGAACCTCTCATAAATCCTCCATAGGAATCGAAAATCGAAATTAATGAGCTAACCATTGAACTGCATTGTTTTGGAATTGGCATCAATTTCAATTTGATCTAGCACGATCATCTCTCCACTATTCCGAAGTCAGTAACATAAATATTATATCACATAGAATGAACAAGGAAAATTTTTCAATAATATAAAAGATTATCAAACAACTTTTCAAGGGAGCTGGTGATATGTATTCCGCAGCGCAAAATCTGCATTCACAATCGAACGGTGAATTATAGAAATTGTTTAGTCACCCCGACTCAAAATCTGCATACAGCTGTTTCGATCTTATTAGATCTCATCAGTGCAGCTTATTTGACCCGGAGTGAATTAACAAATTTCTAATTGTTCCCTAATACAAATCGTGGTCGGTAACAATGTCTGGATAACAACCCAGAGCACCCTCCCACCTAAGGATTGTGGGATTGTGAATGCAGATTTTGCGTTGCGGAATACCAGTTAACTTAGAAAGTTGTTTCATAAATTTTTAAATTATTAAAGAATTTTCCTTGTTCTCTTTATGTTATGTATGGAATTGACCATGGTCGACAAGTATGTTTTTCATGATTTGATTTTTGTATTTTGTGTATTACGCTGATAGAATCTGCGGAGCGCGCTCTCGTGAGTATATCCAAATGTTTTAAATCACTATGTTAGTGTGCCTTGGAATCATATACACCACTGTTGTAGAGTAGATATGTTCATATCAGGAGGTGCGTGTTTACGCGACGAATTTCTATATTTTCGATCTAAGCGGTAAATTGTTGCTTCCCCATATCTTTGGTGGGAGGTCGCTCTGGTTTGTTATCCTGACATTGTTACCGACAACGATTTGTATTGAAGAACAATTAGAAATCTGTTAATTCCTCCGTGTCAAATAAGCTGCACTGATAGGATCTAATAAGATCGAAACAGCTGTATCCAGATTTTGAGTCGGGGTGACTTGACAATTTCTATAATTCACCGTTAGATTGTGAATGCAGATTTTGCGTTGCGGAATACGTATAACCAGCTCCCTTGGAAAGTTTTTTGATAATTTTTCAAATTGTTGAAGAATTTTCCTTGTTCACTTTATGTAATGTATGAAATTCCCTGTATGTATTCACAATCCAACAGTGAATTATTGAAATCGTCAAGTCACCCCGACTCAAAATCTGCATGCAGCTGTTTCGATCATATCAGATCTCATCAGTGCAGCTTATTTGACTCGGAGTGAATTAACAAATTTCTAATTGTTCTTCATCACAAATCGCGGTCGGGACTGCTATCTAGATCACAACCCAGAGCGCCCTCCTCCAAGGATATTGGAAACCAACAATTCACCGCTTAAATCGAAAATGCAAAATTTCGTCGGCAGAATACATAATTTCCTGACATGATGGAATAAATACTCTGCAATTGTGGTGTTTGTGGTTCTAGAGCATGTTAACTTAGCGTTTGTTAAACCTCTGGACACTCACGAGAGTACGCTCCATATAAATACCTGTCGCGATATTTTCAATATTCAAAATCAAATCATGAAAATTATACAAGTTGACCATGGCTAAGGCCCGGTTTTTCAATGCTCGGTTAAAGTGATTTAGCTTTCAGCTAATCGATAACCTTTAGGTAAACCGTTTTTCCACCTCTCATCTTGCGCTAACCTACTGCTATTCTATCAGGTAGAGTAACTATCACCTGAAAGTCTTTGTCAAATGGCTAACTGTAAGCTATCTTGCAGACGCATGCGCTCCGTAGGTTAACTACCCCGAACGGCCCGAACAGTCGAGTTTGTTCAACTGCTTTGTAACCAGTAACCTCATTTTCTATTTTGTTTTTTCTACGAAAGATGGAAGGATTTGATTTTTTAAGTAATGATGATGAAGAATAAATTAATAGACTTCATTCATTACCAAAGAAGGCCATACGTGGTCAGAGAAAGAAGTAATCCATTTGACTATTTTGATGAATTGGATTTTTTCACAAGATTTCGGTTAAGGAAAGAAACTGTTCTGAATATATAAGAACAAATTGAACAACAGATAGAGACCAAAACAGATAGGTAAATTATTTCAAACTCCAAAAATCTTTTTCCAAGTTTCTATTTTTTCCCTCCAAGTAGTAGAAGCTGTTTTTTTTATTCAATTATTGCTTTGAAACCATTTGCAATTTTTAACAGCAACGATCTATCAGAAGGACTAAAGTTTGCTACTCTTTTCTTCTTCAATGCTTTTGTTTCACCCATTTTATTATAAAATAATCAACAATAACATAACTAAACATATATTTCCGAAATCGACAGAAAAAGGGGAACGACCAATCAGAAGTGCTCCCTGAAACATCAGTACTACCAACGTTAACAAATATATTGCTAGCTGACGGTTTGCTAGCCTAAAGTCAAACATTCGAAGGAGAAACGCAATAGTTCTTAGTTGAAATTTTAGCTGATGGTTAAGCTTAACCTATAGCCAGCTAACTGTGAATTTTAACCGAGCATTGAAAAACCGGGCCTAAATCAATATACTACATGAAATGAACAAGGAAATTTCTCTAATAATAAACCAAAAGGACTCCATACGCCACAGTTGCAGAGTAGGCATTTCATGTCAGGAAGTTATGTATTCTGCCGACGAAATTCTGCATTTTCGATATAAGCGGTGAATTGGTTTCCAATATCATTGGTGGAGGGTGCTCTGGGTTGTCATCTAGATAGTATCCCCGACCGCGATTTGTATTGGGGAACAATGGAGAAGTTTCATGCTATTATAAATATTATATTTAACGCAATACTATCAAAATAGAGACCAAAACTAATGAATCACTGAACAAATTTTGAAGTGAGAAAGAAGAAAAAATTCCTTCTGGCAACCCCATATAAAAAATAACGTTTTTAGTTATTTTGTTTAGGTATGTCGTTGTGATATTGTGGCTTGATTGTATTTGAGAAAGAACTAGTCAAATTTGTTCTGTTCTGCGAAAAAATTGATGCTTTTGAATAAGAACTGCTGAGAGAGGATAGTCTTGATGGAGAGTGCTGAGGAGATTCATAAACGATTTGGGAGCACTTCTTTCCTGTACCTTTCGCAATGTTTCTTCTTGTGATTGTCTGCACTGATTGATTTTTCTGTGAAGTTTTGATATTAATTTGAACTCCTTGATTTCTCCTTGTATTTTGATGATTATCTGATTCTGTGAAAGTAATTTTCCTCTGGTAGCGGATCCTCCGTTTCATTTAACTCCATTTCATCACACTCAATCATTTCAAAATATTGTAACGAAGATGATTTACTTGAAGTCGACGGTACTTCTTTTGTTCATAAGTATAATCATAAAATACGATTCGAACACCGCAAGTGACTATACAACAATAAATTTGTACGTACTGGGCGAATACGCGTCCAGGCCAAAGGAGTCATCCATAAATAACATCAGATGAAATTCATGATTTTTGGAGCGTTCTTCCGTTGTTGTGTCACGTTTATGTAACCCCCTTTCCCGCTCCTACTGTGAAGTCATATATTTTAGATTTCATTTTGTTAGAGCTAAAGTTTGAGTTTTAATACCTACTTTGGATATACATGGGACGTGACGAAGCTTATGACTCGTCCTTTCGCTTGTCACGCACTGTCACACTTTGTTGCTATTAATGCTTCATAAGGATCAGTTTCGTCCAGCAAAGTTTCACAAATATCTCACAGCCATTGTCCCCAGGAGCACACAATTCATTTCTGAACTGAATCACAAACCAATGAAACGCTTTATCTTTACAATTGTTTTTAGATTGCTACGATTTGCAGCGCATTGAACGCCATTCTTGGATAGTTATTTATGTACCAAGTGCGTTATATCGATCCTAAGGCGCGTTGGGCG
>JARQZK010004490.1:67500-70000 GCA_030704885.1 Cynegetis impunctata | reverse complement strand
CTATCATAGCGTTTGTAATTATACGATACCAGGTTAGTTGTTACACTCCTCTTACTAATGAATCTATGTTGTTCAGCTATGAAAGTATGGTAAAAGGAAGGATGAATCTTGAGATAAGGTAACTTATCGAAAAATTCTGGTATATGCGAGTATATCAAAATAGGCCTGTAGTTTCTTACATCCTTTACATCGCCTGATTTATGTATAGGAACAACAAAATTATTTTTCCATACTTTAGGATAAATTCCGCTTCGTATTCAGATACTGAATATAGAAGATATAGGATCAGCTAGCACAGCGCTTTGAAAATATAGCTTCAATATTGTCCGCCCCCCCCCCTCCCGAATTATTTGCGTCACGCAAAGCTGACAAATCTTTCATTATTTCATTTGGCGAAAAAAGATATATTGCCTATTATATCGGCTTGATGGTCTTGTGACAAATTCAAAGTTCTTGGCTTGCTCACTTTGTATACTACGGAGAAATACGATCCGAAGAATTCAGCTTTTTCATGCGGATTATCTGAACTTTCATTTTCAAAATAAATAGTAGTGGGGAGACCCTTGTTTTCCTTAGAATTCTCAGATTCAGTCTTACATTGAAATTTAAGTTAAGCGAATCCTAATCTTTTCTTTTATTTGAGATTTTATATAATTTATGTGCAGGTTTTTTAGGAAATGAATAATGAGACCTTTCAGACGTAGTGAAAACCAATTCGGAAATTTAAATATTTTTAATATTCTTTTAGGAACGAATAAATCAATTGCAGACTTAAGAACACAGTAAAAATCTGAAATGGATTTGTGAACATCATCTTCAACAGTAATGTCATTCCAATTCACGAACGATAAATATTTCAATAAATCGTCTTATTTAGCTTTTTTGAAATCAAGAAATGTGTAGCCTTGTTCATTAATTTTTAAATTATCGAAATTCATATGGAAACACAATGTCGGGTGATGCCCTTGGAAGTTAAATATCAGATGCTAACGATGCAACAGAATTATTGAATGAATATATACATATATATAAATATATATATATATATATATATATATATATATATATATATATATATATATATATATATATATATATATATATATATATATATATATATATATATATATATATATATATATATATATATATATATATATATATAAATATATAAATATATATATATAATATATATATATATATATAATTTATATATATATATATATATATATATATATATATATATATATATAGATATATATATATATATATATATATATATAATATATATATATATATATATATATATATATATATATATATATATATATATATATATATATATATATATATATATTTATATATATATATATATATATATATATATATATAAATATATATATAAATATAAATAAATATATATATATATATATATATAAACATATATTCATTTTCATTATATTCTTGAACCATTTTATTTATATTTTGAGAACAAAGTTAGTAGGTTTTTTGGTTCAGTTAAACAACCTTACGATTATATATTTTTCTATTTCATTAACGTTTCGGTCTGTTACTTTGACCTTTATCAGTTTTAATATTTACGATAAGTTGTTGTCAAGTCTCCTTTTATTTTAGTGATGGTAATATATTGATCCAATCCTTGTGATAAAGGTCAAAGTAACAGACCGAAACGTTAATGAAATAGAAAAATATATATTCGTAAGATTGTTTAACTGAACCAAAAAACCTACTAACTTTGTTCTCAAAATGTATAAATATATATAATATATATATATAATATATATATATATATATATATATATATATATATATATATATATATATATATATATATATATCTTTATAATCTCTTGATAATTATTAGCAATTACAGGCTGGTTGAATCTTAAAAAACTCGATTTTATTAAAAAGTTGACGTTTCACTACGACATTCGTAGTTTTTCAAAACTTTTGAAAAAATTGAAATCTCCTTGACATTTATTGATTTGAAAAAATTTGAAAAGACAAAGACTGCTTTGTCTCGCTAAAATTTTTTTCCGAATGTGGTTGTTCTTTGTTATTTATTACGTGCTATTCAGTCTAATATCAACATTCAAAATTGTTATCATTAGATGGTAAGGGAGACCACAGAAACCTCTACCTACGTAATGTTCGAAAATAAAAATAATAGGGTACTATTTATCTAACAACAAAGAAATTAGTCGCAGGAAAATATTAAAAAAGTAGAGCAGAATTATCGGTATAGAACGTTCAGTAGCAGAGGTTTTTATTTGTTGTACTATTTTCATCTCCAAATTTTCAATCCAATGCTTTGCTACGCCGTTCTGATGAGGACCAAAGAGTCCGAAACACGTGTCAACGGCTGCTTCCATATAAACGTTCTATACCGATAATTCTGCTCTACTTTTTTAATATTTTCCTGCGACAATTTATTTATCTAACAACAATTTCTTTGTTGTTAGATAAATAGTACCCTATT
>JARQZK010004490.1:5000-62500 GCA_030704885.1 Cynegetis impunctata | reverse complement strand
CCGAATAAACTTTCAACTTGTCAAGCTGACGTTAGTAATTCATAAATTCTCGTCTTGTCATTAATAACCGTAATATGAACTATGCTACTATGCAATTATCGGTCTACAATGCAATTATCGCAGGGCTCTTTCGCTTTCTACAATGCAATTATCGCTGTAATTTTCGATAATTGCATTCCATTTACAAGGGATTTTTGACAGGAGGGAAATATTCGCTGTAATTTTCGATAATTGCTTTCCATTTACAAGGGATTTTTGACAGGAGGGAAATATTCGCTGTAATTTTGCTATAATTGCATTCCATTTATAAGGGATTTTTAACAGAAGAGAAATATTAATCCAGAGTCCACATTAATATTTTTATTGAAAAAATATTTGAATTTTTTTAGAAAAAAATATTGCATTATGATATATATATATATATATATATATATATATATATATATATATATATATATATATATATATATATATATATATATATATATATATATATATATATAAACATATCAGACATGAGAAATTTTTCGAAAATCGTGGTCTAGGAGGTCCAAAACGATTGGGAAATATACTTCCGCACCTGACTGCTTTCCTACGATACACTGCAATAGTATGTATTATATGGGATAAAATACGACTAAAAAGCATTAATACCAGGAACAAAATGAATTGGAAGGAGGATTCAAGAATTGTTCTGGGTCATTGTCGGCCATATTTGAAATACGCCATCGACAAACATTAATAACATTCGAATTGTATCGTGATGTGATGAAATGCGCGGAAAATACAACCTTAGTGAAGAAGCTCGGCTGCTCACGCGGTTTTCTTAACACTAACATTCTTTACTTAACATTAACATTTAAACTACGAGTATTATAATAATTCATACCAAGTTATACTCATTGATTTTGTGTCGGTTTTGACTTATTTAATATGTACTAAAACAATGAATTTTAAGCTGTCAAAGTCTAACTACTCCATGCAGGGAATGCATCTAAGGTAGAATCAGTCCAATACTGATCGAGGCACGAACGTTAGTCCTTGGTTCGGCTAGTAGCCCAGTCAAATAGTACATTCTTACGTACATGAAATCAGGTAGTAACGATTTTTTCACACAATGTTTGGAATGGCATGGAAGTACTGTGGTCAAGTTTTCGACCTCGGGTCCCCTCCGGAACTTAGTTTTCCCGCCCTAAAACTGCAATTTTATTTTTGCACTTTTTTCAGGTTTCAGTCATTTTAACCATGAAAAAGTAATATTTTGACATTAGATACCTTTTTTAAACAAGATAAAATTTCCTAAACTTTGATATTTTTTTTATCTCTATAGACTCAACAGTCTCTGAGTTGAAGTTAAACAAGAGAAATTGCTAAAACTTTGCAAATTTTAAAAACACCAAATTTTGAAGAGCCGTATTCCTAAAACAGTTGAGTCTATGAAAAAAAAAAATTAATTTTAGCAAATTTCATTCAGTTTAAAAGGTAATCGTCAAAATACTGTTTTTTCATAGTCAAAATGGCTGAAAACTGAAAAGAGTGCGAAAATATTGCATTTTGGGCTGATAACCAAGTTCCGGAGGTGGCCTTAGGTCGAAAAATTGATCAAAGTTATCCGAAATATTGTGTGAAAAAATTGCTACTACCTGATTTCATGTACGTGATATTGAGTTTGTATAACAATTTGACCGGACTATATAGTAGGAGAGCCAACGACACTAAACCTAGTTCGATAAGACTACCAGATGATATATTTATAATTAGTCACGTCATTAATAGGGGAACACGAAATGGCGATGCTGCAATGCAAAAAACCTGGCTACGTCATAAAAAAAATAAAATTCTTTTTAAAAAAATCAGGTTTCTAGTATGATAAGACTCCCAATTTTTATTTGTTCACGAAAATAGGAGAGTGATAGACTATATACGATAATGCAGTTGCAAGCCCCCCTGATTGGCCTAATCAGTGGCAAGCAGCATGATATACGACGACGCCTCGTATTAGGTATCTAGTATGATCGATCTCTCTCTAAAACCCAAGCTATCATCCGAAAGGTCATCAATTTCTGTGTAAGAAACACCACTGCTGCATTTTCCAATAACAGTAGAGAGAAAGTGGATGCTGCACAACATTTGAAGCTCGCACTCCGTGCGGCTGCATTCGGCGTTTCAATTTAGTTTTGTCAGCAAGCGACCCGGTTTCTTCCGATTTTTACCGGTTGAATACGCGCTCCACGTTCACATATGAATAATTTTACGTGTCGTTGATTGTTTAAACAAATTGTCGGCAAATTTTATGTGATTTTATCGATTTTTCGGCCATTTTCACTGTGTTGATTGTTTAAACAAATAATTTTGAATGAGTAATGAACGTGAAATGGTGTTTTTAAATTTGGATGCGGGCAATGAAGAACGAAATTGCGTTTTTTCTAATAATTTGATACTTTTATCAATATATTTTTTTTACAAGTATGACAATATGACGTGTCAAGAACATGAGGTGGTGAAAAAACTTGTAGCGTGTCGACTATATTTTTCGTCTTCCAAATTCGTGCGATCGTTTAGAGACGCGAAAACCTTCTGCAATCATTCATTTTTTCTAATATTTTATACGGTCTCACTTTGCCTTTTTTGAAAAAAACGTCGCTGTATAATGGTCCAGTTTCTTCCTGGTACTTTCCGTTGCAAACAGAGAATTTTCTGTAGCACCCATAATGATAACTATAATTCTCACTACTATTTCTCACGGCTTAGTGGCGAGTCGCCGTATTCAAGAAATTTTTTTTTCGGAAACGCAATAATTGTCAAACATTTATTTAACGTACGTTCATCAAATTCAGACAAGTAAAAAGTTTTTTTTTGCAAACGAAACAACGCATTTTGTAATACCGAGCAGCGAAAAGACCGAACGTTTTACTGACGTTTTCCACAACAAGGACTGAGCAGGTATAAACTCTAGGCCAGTGTTTACCTTCTTTGAAAAATATTTGCTCCTAAACCTTACGTCAAAACCCCAGTCATAGATCTGCATGCAAGATGTGAAATTTTCTTAGCAAGATTATTTTTTACAATAAATTTTATGAAATGAAAGTATTTATATATAGTCACAAAATCTCCATTCATTTTACATCAAAAAAAATGTTTATTATCTATATAATACAAATTTATAAATACAATTCAACTAATTGGATTCACAACATTACTTTTTGGAGAAATTACTTAATAATAAATTACTTAATGTTTAAAATTCTATTGAAAACATTATTATAACGATATATTTATTTTATGAATACAATACAAATGAAATGGCTGAAAAATCGAATAATATCACAACAAATTTGTCGATTTAATTTGTTTAAACAATCAACGACACGCAAAATTATTCACATGTGAACGTGGGACGCGCGTATTCAACCGGTAAAAAATCGGAAGGAACCGGTCGCTTGCTGACACAAACTACATAAATTGAAACGCCGAATGCAGCCGCGCGGAGCGGCGAGCTTCAATGGCTGCAGCAACCAATTTCTCTACTGTTTGGAAAATGCAGCAGTGGTGTTTTCTTACACAGAAATTGATGACCTTTCGGATGAGCTTGGGTTTTTTTGAGCAGATCGATCATACTAGATACTTAGATACGAGGCGTCGTATATCATGCTGCTCCACTGATTAGGCCAATTCAGGGGGAGCTTGCAGCAATGCATTTATAGTATAAGTTCTATCACTCTCCTTTTTCGAGGAACAAATAAATATTGGGAGTCTTATCATACTAGATGCCTGATTTTTTTTTTTAATTTTATTTTTTTTCATGACGTAGCCAGGTTTTTTTCATTGCAGCATCGCCATTTCGTGTTTCCCTATTAATGACGTGACTAATTATAAATATATCATCTGGTAGTCTTATCGAACTAGGTTTAGTGTCGTGGGCTCTTAGACTAATAGTTAGGACATCACAGCATCGATCGTTGTAGCACGTCAAAGCGATGCGTCCTGAATCTGCCTCAATACCTGCTTAAGCGTAGAAAAGTTATCTTTCTATTCTTCCATTTGATATGATCAATGCAAAATTGTATGTAAGGAATTACGAAATAATATGTATGTAAATAAATTCTTATAAGAACGTGATTGCATATGCTGAAAAGATTGCATATGATTGTTCAACTTCGTTTCCAGCGAATGACGTTATAAGATCTCTTCAAAAAGGGATATTGTTGTATGAAAATGTTGATGAAAGTCTTGAAGTGCATTCAAAAAGTTTATAACTGATTTTGTTTTTACTATTTCAGATACAGCAATATCCAAAATGCGGGGAAAGTTTGAGCTTATGGCAAACAATTCCCCAGGCAACTTTTAAATTTTGAAATAATATTTGAAGAACTTGAAAACCGTGAGTTGATGAAAACAAAGTTGGAATCTGCTTAGCAATCGGGCGAAAAATTACGCATTTGTTTCAAGGTTTTCGGATTTTAACCCTCTACTGGTATCGTGCTCATTCGTAACATTAGTGGTAGGGTTGGGTCATTCTTGACTAGACTTCTCAGACATGGTTTTCAAAGTCTTAAAACTTTTCGTTCATTAAATAACCTCTCTCAATGCATGCAAATAGCTTTGTGTTCGAATGCAAAAAAGCGTTTTTCCTTGGACTGGATGTGATTTTGTGAAACTAGCATAGTAAAAATAAATACCATGTTTTCACCAATGAAAAAGTGAAGTTATAGAAATCTACAAATTTTGAAACATACATTCATTTTGCTTCTATATAAATTGCGAATACAAAATATAAGGAATCATAGACGAAATAAAATGAAACTTCTAACAAATAACAATTTAAAAAAAACTGTGAATAGATTTTTGGCAATGATCACATAAAAGAGTCGTGGAGCTATGGACCATGCATAATATTTTTTACATTCATTGCAGGAAGTATATTTATTGTCTTTTGATGTAGCATCTTCGTCCTTTACGGTTATTATAAATCGGTAATATTTTCATTTGTACATTCTAATATTTCATCAGTAATGAATAAAGACCAATAATTGATTGGAGATTTATGGGTAACTCTTTTGCGTCACCTTTCATACCTGGAAGATGCAATATGAGGTTTACTAGTTTTTTCAAGCTTATCTGGCACTGTGGACCACTTGTGTTTAATTTCAGCATGAACACAACGGAGAGGTTCATCTCTCGTATTTCATCGTTTGCATCCATTTTATAATTGCTGTTATTGACCCCCCCACTTTCAGTTTTGTCATTGTATTCCTCATTCTCCTCCTCTCAAGCTATGCCTTCTTCATCTGATTCATCATATTCTTCTGTTGTTGGCGTATCACTTATATCACCATCATCCTCTATAAATAATGTTCGTATTTCTTCTTCATTGTTGCGTTTACCGTCGATTGTAACGTAATCCATAGCAACAAAATAATAGAACTACTGATATGGTTGAGTAAAAACGGACGCAAGAGCGCTGATAAAAATACACACCAATAGATAGACGAAACATAGGAGAATTCATGAGGCCTCCACCTATTATGCCGATTCGTTATGAATATATCGAGAAATAAGAGAATGGCAAGTCCTGTTAATAGAGCCCCTAGACATTACCTATTTTCTCAGCAATCATATGTGTAAAAATAGTATATTACAAACCGAGGTGGGAAGTGTTACATTACTGTCGAGAGAGTTAGTTCACTGAGGCGCGTAGCGCCGAAGTGAACTAATATCTCGAGACAGTGATGTAACTTTCCACCGAGGTTTGTATGCTATTTTATTTACAACTATAATCTTCTAAACAAAAATTCGGAAAAAAGCAAGTTTTTCATTTTTTTTCTCAAACGTCAACAATAAAATTACAAAGACAACCATAGAATGATGATGACAACTAACAACAAATAACTTATTTTCCCAATAGTGAGTAGGGGGGTGTTTAATAAACACTTCAAATTTGTCAGCTCTTGTCAGTGTCCGGACCGTGTAATTTAAGTTTTTCATAAAATGTCGGATATAGAGCTGGAGTGCCCACCGCCAGACATAAAGGAAGCAGCGGAGAAAGCTGAAGAAAATCTTATGCCTCAAAAAAGTAGACCGAGGTATGATAAAGCATATAATACGTACAGAGATTGGTGCACCAAAATAGGGGTCACAAAAGCTGCATCGGAAAACATCGTTCTTGCCTACTTCAGTGAAATGGCTAAGAAATCGTCAACCTTATGGTCTACGTATTCCATGATTAAAACAAATTTAAAGGTTGACATATCAATGTATGGAAAATTAATGGCTTTTTTAAAAAGGCAAAATGCCAATTATAAACCGAAGAAATCAAATACCTTCACCCAAGAAAATGTTGATATTTTCTTAGATGAAGCACCAGAAGAATTTCTTGTTCTGAAGGTTATTATTCTAACACTAATAAAATAGTTATTTTTATTAATATTTTTCAACATTTAAGGTTGGTTTGGTAATTGGCCTTTCGGGAGCCTGCAGAAGTGATGAACTTTTTAAGATGAAAGTCCAAGATAATGATATTTTGGAAAAAAGATCAGCATCATCATTCCTCACACAAAAACATATCAAGCACGATCGTTTCTGATATTAAACACTAAATGGGTTGAAATTGTAAAGAAATATATGGAACTCCGTTCACGAATTCAAAATGAGAGGTTTTTCATGCAAATGAGATTTGGAAAAATTACCAATCAAGTCTTTGGACACAATTCCATATCGCAATTTCCGAAAAGAATAGCATCGTTTTTGAAACTAAATAACGTCGGCGAGTATACCGGGCATTGTTTTCGGCGTACAGCAGCAACTTTGTTCACAAACAATGGAGGAGATGTTCTACAATTAAAGAGATTGGGAGGATGGAAATCGAGTACCGTGGCGGAAGGCTATGTAGATACTTCGTTCTCCAATAAAACGAAGACTGCTAATCTGCTCTCTGGCGAAACTACTTCCTCCAATCCTTCATCAGTCACCACGAAGAGTT
Source organism: Cynegetis impunctata (assembly GCA_030704885.1). NCBI lineage: Eukaryota > Metazoa > Arthropoda > Insecta > Coleoptera > Coccinellidae > Cynegetis > Cynegetis impunctata. The sequence goes on along the minus strand of JARQZK010004490.1, from coordinate 55,521 downwards.
CATCATCTGTACCACAAGAACTGAACTTTTCAAGCAAAGAAATTACGCATGGGTTAATGGTTTCTGTAGCATCTCACAATAGTTCGACCATAACGATCAATTTCAATAATGTCAATAATCCCTAAATATATGTACATACAGAAATTATTAATCATTTGTTTGAAAAGTTCAGTTCTTGTTAATTTTGTGTTTACTTATCCTAAAGAACTTAAGAAGTGCTAATGTTGTCAAGTGTGCTTATAAGTCTCAATAAAATCAAATAGGTAAATGAACTTTTTATTTAAAAAACTTAAAAAAGACATCTTCTCTCAAAATAAACAGAATAAAATCCTCTCACGGGTGGAAAATTTCCCACCCGTGGGTGGGAAGTGAAAGTAGGTAATATGTCAGTTTCAGACTTTTTAAACGTCAGTAATGATGACATTACATATGAGTGCATCAGAACAACAGTGGTTCAAGTCCAAAATTTTGATTTTCTTTTTTATTCTCGATTCAGTACCCCCAATACAGTTCCTTTTCAGAGCAACAAAGATCCAAGTCCACTCCTCAATAGTTGCCTTTAAAATACCAGTAGATTGGTATTGCTGTGAATTAAAAATGAAAATGTTCAGAGCAAAGGTGACTCAAGTCCAATTTTTTCTATCAGGACACGTATTGCTTCAATTAGTGGATGTGACTATGTGACTAAATATTCAGTTAATTAACTGAAGACTCAAGTCATCAAATTCAAACGTGGACAACCATTTTCTTTATTATTTAGAAAGAATGTCTCAAATGTTATAGAATTTCGAGAGATTTTCTTAATAAAGAAGTGCGTTGGAAATAAATTCACATCTTTAGCAGCGGTAAATCGTGAGCCTCTGTACATGCAACAACCTTTTATGCCACCTATTTTTCATCAATTTCATAAAAATCTTCCTGTTGAAATGAATACAAGAACATTCTTCCAAGATGGTCAAGATCAGGGTAATCAGTTGTTGATGAAGAGTTCAACAACGAATACCAATTCGACGAAGAGATTAGTTAGTTTATTCAATATTCATGTTAGAATTGTTTTTTTATATAAATTTCATTTTACTTGTTTCAGTCTAAAAACATCTGTGCAATCCTAATACACACAAATTTGAATTATTTTGTAACTCTACAATTCGAATTTATTTCCAGTGAAATTGAAAAAGAATTTTTCCAGACCAAGTAAAATAAATAACATAAAATCTTTTAGCTAAATTCAGTTTTATTCTTGTGACTTGGATTAAACAATGCACCTTAATATGAATTCATTCAGTGCAACACTGATCTAAGTCCATTTTTTTTCTCAATTGATTGATTAGTTAGGTGTTTTTGAATTTATCATTCATGAAGTATGAGGAAAAATAAAATTTAATATATCACCAAAAAGAATCTAATCAATCCAATTTGAAATAAATAACAAGAAATTAAGTATAAACACAAACGCAAATATCTTAATTAAACTAAACTATGCAAAATGGACTTGGACCACTGTTGTTCTGATACACCCATATATAGTTGTAAATAAAAAAGATTGTTCGTATGTACTTTCACTGTTTGCATAACTACTAGCTTGTGCCGACAGCCAATTTCCAGTTACCAGGTAGACGACATTTTTCTATTATTTATTGCGCGTTGTGCTTTGTCTTGGCCTTGCTTTAGAAAATGGTCTTCTCATTTCCGGTTATATAATTTGTTGCCTAGAAGTACTTGGAATCGCAACCGTAGAGGCAGAGGTTAAATGGATATAATGGACATAAAGAAGGTTAAAATAATATAATATAAGAAAAAATGCATATTTGATATTATTATATTTTATTTACTCAATTCATATGCATGGCTATGAACGAGCCGGTTATGAAAGAGCGAGCTTTCATAAGGCCCATTAACCTGGCTCTTTCATAACTTATTCTCTGAAAAATATATAACCTTTAAAATAACAACAATATCAAAACTTTTGCGGCACAGTTTTCACACAGTTGCAAGGCCAAATGTATGCATAAACTCAATCTAAAATCCATTTACCTCTATTTGTTTACAATAAATAACCAAAAAACAACAAGTTAACTGAAGCAAAATATATACTTTTTAGTACCAAAAGTTTTGATAGGATTTGTCGGCGTTCGTTGGATTCGACGGGCTGTCAAATATTTGTGAAGGACAAGAAATCAGTGTTGCCTATTAAAACTAAAATTAGCTACAAAATCCGTTCATAAACTACCAAAATAATGTGGCTATTTTTAAACCTGGCTCCTTCATGCCGCTTCTCCCTACTAGATGGGCAAACACTCAATTAACTTTTCTTAAACTCCCAAGGCTGATTTTAAATATGCTTCAAAGAATACTGTAAAATAAATAATTCTTACTGCCAGGCATTTTCCGTCGGAGGAACCCTTCGCCAGACGCTTTGAAGATCCAAAAAAAATAATGAAATTTTACATATATTCTCAGTCTTGATTTTTATATATGTTACTCAGGGTACTTTTTCAATATCTTCTGTAAGCAGCCAGACCGATCGTCAGGACCAAACATCCCCCAAACGCATATGAAGTGTCCCTGTGAGTATGAATCCAAGGACTTAATTCGCCCGTTTAAATGCGAGAGTGATTATCTATGCGTGTAGATCTCCCTTCTTTACTTACTATCTAGGTTAGCCTGCTCTACGTTTGAGTATACATACTTTTGAATTCAGTATATACATTTTTTTATCGAGTTTGTTCGAAGCAGAGGGAAATGTGTTCGTTTAATATATATATTAAACACAAAATTACGTAAACTCAAACATAGAACAGGCTAAAGTAGACAGCAAGTAAAGAAGGCAAATCGTCACGCAAAGATAATCTCTCTCGCGCTCAAACGGGCGAATAACAATTAATGTGTATCAGGGGGATGTTTGGTCCTAACGATCGGTCTGGCTGCTCACAGAAAGTATTGAAATAGTAACCTGAGTAGTATATATAAAAATCAATACTGACAATAGAAGTAAAATTCCAATATTTTTGGTATCATCAAACGTCTGGCGAAGGCTCCCTCCCACGGGAAGTGTATGGCAGTAAGAATTATTGATTTTCACAGTATTCATTGAAGTATATATAAAAATCCTGAAAATTTAAGAAAAGTTTGTTGACTTTTTGCCCACCTGGTATCTGGAAATTGGCCGTCGGCCCAAGCTTGAGGGTATACATACACTGAAAGTACATATGAACACTAATTTATCGCACTGGGGGCTCTAAGATCTTGGACTATTAGGTTAACGTCTAACGTATGCCGACCACAGCTAGATCGTGCCTTGTACTGCGTCGGTTCGTGCTTCGTGAGGCGGTGTCCAAGAACACATTGCTGCGAAGCGGAGCAGAACTAGGCTAAGGGAAACAACCTCGACTTGATTCTGCAACAGCCATATGTCCCACTTTCAGAAGGACTATAGGTATATTAATTTTTTATATATAAATATATATATATATATATATATATATATATATATATATATATATAATATATATATATATATATATATATATATATATATATATATATATATATATATATATATATATATATATATATATATATATTTATATATATTATGACATGAAACATGCTCGTAAGCCTTTTAAATGTCGTAGACCCGATCTTTTGTTCTTCATAACCTTCAGTTATATAGTCACAGAGTGCTCTGCTGATAAAAATTTGGATTTATTTGCTTGAAACTTGAATTATTACTCTGCTATTATGTAATGAAAATGAGATTATCTGTTTTGTCACCGCCATTTCTAAAATTTTTGAGAAAACTGACAATATTGCTATAGGTCTATAATTATTTATATTATATTCCTCTCTCATTATTACTTGGAAATATATATATATATATATATATATATAACTACAAAGAGGAGATTTATCGCGGGGAAATAGTATATAAAACAAAAGCAAAATTATCGGTCTAGCCCGCATATGTCGAAGCAGCCGTTGACACGTGTTTCGGACTCATTGGTCCTCATCAGAACGGCGTAGCCAAGTATGCGATGGAAAACCTGGACATGAAACAGCAACAACAAGCAGAATCCTTTGCTTCGGAAGACAATCACACATTTGTGGTACATTGTTCGAACTCTCCGGTTTGGGAGATTTGGTCAAACTCTGACCACGGAGGCGATTAATGCCATCCGCGAGATCCTGGACCGTGGAAATTAACTACAAAGAGGAGATTTATCGCGGGGAAATAGTATATAAAACAAAAGCAAAATTATCGGTCTAGCCCGCATATGTCGAAGCAGCCGTTGACACGTGTTTCGGACTCATTGGTCCTCATCAGAACGGCGTAGCCAAGTATGCGATGGAAAACCTGGACATGAAACAGCAACAACAAGCAGAATCCTTTGTTCGGAAGACAATCACACATTTGTGGTACATTGTTCGAACTCTCCGGTTTGGGAGATTTGGTCAAACTCTGACCACACGTGTCAACGGCTGCTTCGACATATGCGGGCTAGACCGATAATTTTGCTTTTGTTTTATATACTATTTCCCCGCGATAAATCTCCTCTTTGTAGTTAATTTCCACGGTCAAGTATCTAGCGGATGGCATTAATCGCACTCCGTGGTCAGAGTTTGACGCAAATCTCCCAAACCGGAGAGTTCGAACAATGTACCACAAATGTGTGATTGTCTTCCGAAGCAAAGGATTCTCTGCTTGTTGTTGCTGTTTCATGTCCAGGTTTTCCATCGCATACTTGGCTACGCCGTTCTGATGAGGACCAATGAGTCCGAAACACGTGTCAACCGGCTGCTTCGACAATATGCGGGCTAGACCGATAATTTTGCTTTTGTTTATATACTATTTCCCCGCGATAAATCTCCTCTTTGTAGTTAATTTCCACGGTCCAGGATCTCGCGGATGGCATTAATCGCCTCCGTGGTCAGAGTTTGACCAAATCTCCCAAACCGGAGAGTTCGAAACAATGTACCACAAATGTGTGATTGTCTTCCGAAGCAAAGGATTCTGCTTTGTTGTTGCTGTTTCATGTCCAGGTTTTCCATCGCATACTTGGCTACGCCGTTCTGATGAGGACCAATGAGTCCGAAACACGTGTCAACGGCTGCTTTCGACATATGCGGGCTAGACCGATAATTTTGCTTTGTTTTATATATAATATATATATATATATATATATTATAATATATATATAATATATATGAATATAAATGTATATATATATATATATATATATATATATATATATAATATAGATATATAGAAATAAATATATATATATATATATATATATATATATATATATATATATATATATATATATATATATATATATACATAACAACCTCAGAATCCATATTTATACTTTGTGAAATGGATCCTTAACGATGCGAAGTGAAATATTTATATTCATCGTTGAGTGTAAGAGCTAAGGTATATTGAAGATCAACTGCGCTCATTTACAATGAAAAATGTTCAGTGTTATGCTTCTCATATTGCTGTTGCTTCCTGAAGGTCTAATCTCTTTCATTTGTTACCAACGTGTGAAAATTTCTCAGTATTCTGAATCTATGATGTAATTATTTCTAATGCATATTCTGAAAGTCTAGTGCAATTTCAATATGACAATATGTATTATATGTTCTTTTATGTTAGCATACAATTGAAGTTGCACTTGAGTTTTCGAGCATTGCATTAGAAATATGCACTTCACAGATTAACAGTATGCGAAACTATTACACGCTGGTAACAAAGGGAAGAGATGAGAAACTCTCGAAGTGATGAAAATACCGAAAGTACACAACTAGATATTCCTCATTCTTAATGGGCAGATGATATTTAATATTTCATGGCAGCTATAATCGGGGATGAGTACCAAACTCTGAAATTTTCCATATTTCTTTGAGAATCAATTTCACGATTCCATAAATTATAAATACCGATTCTGGGGATGTTATGATAATATATATATATATATATATATATATATATATATATTTATCTATATATATAAATATATTTATATATTTATTTATATATTTATATATATATATATATATATATATATATATATATATATTTATATATTTTGAAGAAGCATTGAAATAATGTCCATAAATAAAAACGTCATACTTCAGATGAAATTATTCAGCAAATGCCACAACAAAACGTTCAGCTATTGAAAAATAAAAATGTATCCTTTATTTTGTGGATAACTACTCACCACATACCTTTGATGATCAAAGTAGGTATCTTGAATTCATCATCCTTTTTGTGGCCCTTTCGCTAAGCAGAATGTTTCAGATTATTTTGTCGGAGGCACTATTCTAAATAAATTTCAGGAGTAATTTCCGAGGATACTATACGAAATAGCAGAGATGAAAATTTATTTCAGAATTTACCAGTACATTTTGTGGGATTAGCTCAACTTAGGAAATGATTAAAATTTTCCATTTAATTTCCCACATTCTCACATCAAAATACTGTTACTATAATGTGGCATTACGTAATATTCATGTGCTTTATTATAGTTATTAACGTAACAAGGCCGATATGTAGCAAATAACGGATGAGGTTGGATATTGTAATCCGAGGCGCAGCCGAGGATTATAACTAACCGAATCCGTTATTTGCGTATCGGCCGTGTGTCGTTAAAAATTTTTCGTAATCCCGTTGAAAGATTATATTTTGATTCCGAAGAAAGAAAAAACCCCGTACCTCGCAATTCTAAAGAAAAATCCCAACGTCGTGCACTCTGTTGTCATGGAACAACTTGACAATTTTATAAAAAAACGTCAGTTTTTTGTGTTCTCAAGTTCGCTTTAACGACGACCATGGATGAAATTGAGGAACAAAATCAAATTCCTTTAGAAATATTGGGAGAATCATGTGCAGTGCAGCGAGTGTTGATTAACTGCCGAAAATAACTCAAGAGCGATATCAATGTAAAGGTGGTTAATGAAGATGTATTATTAGCCTATACGAAATGAAAATCAGAGGTTTATTCTCCCAACTCGCTTTGGACCAAGATTTCAATGTTGTTATTGTAAGCAGAATGAAGTTTTGAAATAAATATTTGAACAAATGATTTCTCAATGGCCGCCGGCCGTAATGAAATCATAACGACCGGCGGCCGTTAACATTACTTTCAATTGTCATATGAATACCGTTAAATCAAAATAACAGTATGGGATTACGAAAATATTATAATAAGCATAATATTAAAAGAATGTTTAATGATAATCTTGGATTGATTGGGCCGATACATGATGTAAATTAATAAACATATTAAAACAATGGTTAGTAAAAACTATTCACATATTTATTCAATGAAATAACGCATGACGCACGTTTCGGTGAAACTTCATCTTCTTCAGATGCTAATGGCAAACTAAATATGTTTCTTCGCTATATTGAATACAAGGAATAAATAGATTGCAAATTGTGTAAAAAGGGTAAATAGACGGATGGTTGCAAATTTTTTTTTGTTTCCGTGAAATGGCCTTGACTATGAATATATCATTGGCCAAAAGAATGAATTTTAAAACCTAAATAGAAAAAATGAAATCTAAATAAACTATGAATGAATGTAATTATAACAAGGACACAATACGCCAAGGAGATCGTCAAGGCGATTTTCATCTTCATACACTAACAAGAGATAACCCTCGGAATGGAGAGAGTACCACACTGGGAATGAGACATAGGATATCTACACATAATCTGGATAAATTTTAATGAGACGATCAAAACCTCGAAGCTATACTTTTAATATGATCGTGAATCAACAGGTTCTATATTATTCAATAAAAAATACAAATTGAAAGATTGGTTAAATTTGAAACTTCAATTCAATTTCTTAAGTAATATACTTATTTTGTTACTAAAGTTATTACAGAACAAAATCAAATGTTCTGAGGTGCCCAATTTCTCCAGCTGTATTGTGGATTATCAGACTTGCCTATCCTATGCAAATATTGATGACATAGAGAGTGCCCATTTTTTAACCGAGAGATGACTCGAGCAAATTCTTTGTGGATTAATATATTCTTATCCCAAATATTAGATGGAGGAAGAGGATATATTCCCTTATATATCGAACGAACTGAACTTGCTTTATATTCTCACATCAATTTTTTAGATATTTTATTTTTAAATTGATTTTATATATATATATATATATATATATATATATATATATATATATATATATATATATATATATATATATATATATATATACACAGGGTGTCCGGAAATGATGAGCAAAAAATTCAGGGGAGAATTCTAGACCGAAAATAAATGGTACCTCTTCATATAAAATTTTTTCGAAAATGGATTATTAACGTTGCTACAGGCTGTTAAAGTTAGATTTTATTTACAGTTTTATTGTTCATAATATTTCGATACGCTCATAATATTTCGACGAAATCTCGTATTTGGGGCTTTATCGGGATGAGAAGAACAAATTTGCCCACCGTATTCTCGCATTTTGTAGAGAGCGCCACATACGAGCCTATACTTTCATTTAAATGGTCTCAACTTTTTTGTGTTACACTGTATACGACTTTTGACTGAATATTTTCATTCTCCTATCCTTCTCACATGAAAAAAGTATACTACTTTTGTTTCGATAAATCTTACCGTTTTCAACCTTAAACATAGCATCCTCCGGAAACGTGCGCTATGGTTGCCGTAGAAACAAGTTTAGGGAGAATTATTTTTGACAGTTAGTAATTTTGTTCAAGTTCCTTTGTAATAATTGTTGTCATAAAAAAATAATAATGGATAACAATTACTCTAACGCGGAGTTGCGGGAAATGCATTATTATTACGGTTTAGCTGCTAGTAATGCTCTTGCAGCACGACGTTTGTATCGTGAAGCATTTCCAAATAGACACCTACCCCAATCGCGAACGTTCAGTACTATCCATCGAAGACTGGGAGAATTTGGATCGTTCAAAACTAGAATTTTTGATGTAGGCCGACAACGGAATACTAGAACAGCAGAAGCAGAAGTTAGTATTTTGAAGTCGATACCGAATAATTTCAATACAAGTGAAAAATTAGTTTTCAAGAGGGCATTCCCAAGAGCTCCGTACATGAAGCAATACGCGAATAAAACCCTTATCCGTACCACTACCAAAAGATGCAAACGCTATCTGCCGAGGATACTGCTGCTCGTGTGAATTTATGCAATACCATTAGAATACTCCATAATGGAGACCAAATTTTTTTTTCGTGATATCCTTTTCACGGACGAAGCTGGATTTGGGCATGATCGCTTGATAAACCTTCATAATGAGCATTTTTGTTCTGATGAGAATCCTCACTTATCAATAGAGCGTGGTTACCAAAATAAGTTTTCCGTCAACGTGTGGGCTGGTATTGTGGGGGACAACTTAATTGGGCCACATTTTTTTCCACAAAGACTCAATGGTGAAGTCTACTTAGATTTTTTAAGAGAGCAGTTACCTATTTTATTGGAAGTTGTACCACTCGGATTGAGAAATGCAATGTGGCTGCTTCAAGATGGTGCGCCACCACATTATAGTTTAGCGGTCAGGCAATAATTATATGATACTTTTCCTGAAAGCTGGATAGGACGCGGTGGTTTTGTAAAGTGGGCTTCTAGATCCCCTGACATAAACCCAATGGATTTCTTTTTTTGGGGCTACCTGAAGACGCTTGTATACAGGACACCTGTGAATAGCGTCGGAGAGCTGAGAAATAGAATTGTTGCGAATTGTGAAGTAATAAGGCAGAAGGAAGGAATATTCCATAGAGTTCGTCGGAATTTTTTAAGAAGAATTAATTTATGCATTGAAGAAGAAGGACGTCACTTTGAACATTTGATTTGAATGTTTAATTTTTCGTTCGTTAACCTTATGATTTTATTAATAAACCATTCTTTCTCTGTTGAGTACGCTATTTTTTTAGTATTTATCACTGACCACCATCAGCGTGATAACAAATTTTCAAAAAACTACTAACTGTCAAAACTAATTCTCCCCAAACTTGTTTCTACGGCAACCATAGCGCAGTTTCCAAACGATGTTCAAGGTTGAAAATACATTAAAATGATTTCGTATTCATCATATGCAAGCAATGTTATTTTAGCGAGTTTCTCGAAAATGGTTTATCGAAACAAAAGTAGTATACCTTTTTCATGTCTAAAGGTTAGGAGAATGAAAATATTCAGTCAAAAGTCTTATACATTGTAACACAAAAAAGTTGGGACCATTTCAATGAAAGTATAGGCTCGTATGTGGCGCCCTCTACAAAATGCTAGAATACAGTGGGTAAATTTGTTTTCCTCATCCCGATAAAGCCCCAAATACGAGATTTCGTCGAAATATTATGAGCGTGGCAAAACGTAGAGCAATAAAACTGTAAATAAAATCTAACTTCAACACCCTGTAACAACGTTAATAATCCATTTTCGAAAAAATTTTATATGAAGAGGTACCATTTATTTTTGGTCTAGAATTCTCCCCTGAATTTTTTGCTCATCATTTCCGGACACCCTGTATATATATATATATATATATATATATATATATATATATATATATATATATATATATATATATATATATATATATATATATATATATATATATATATATATATATATATATATATATATATATATATATATATATATATATATATATATATATATATATATATATATATATATATATATATATAATATATATATATATGTATATATATATATATATATTTATTTATATATATATATATATATATATATATATATATATATATATATATATATATATATATATTGACACGTGTCAACGGCTGCTTCCATATAAACTTTCTATACCGATAATTCTGCTCTACTTTTTTAATATTTTCCTGCGACTAATTTCTTTGTTGTTAGATAAATAGTACCCTATTATTTTTATTTTCGAACATTACGTAAGTAAAGGTTTCTGTGGTTTCCCTTGCCATCTAATGATAACAATTTTGAATGTTGATATTAGACTGAATAGCACGTAATAAATAACAAAGAACAACCACATTCGGAAAAAAATTTTAGCGAGGCAAAGTAGTCTTTGTCTATTCAAATTTTTTCAAATTAATAAATGTCAAAGAAATTTCAAAAGTTTTGAAAAACTACGAATGTCGTAGTGAAACGTCAACTTTTTAATAAAATCGAGTTTTCTAACATTCAACCAGCCTGTTATTGCTAATAATTATCACGAGATTATATATATATATATATATATATATATATATATATATATATATATATATATATATATATATATATATATATATATATATATATATGTATATATATGAAAGTAAGAATTATTCGTGTTAAACGGAAAACACGCCCGTGGTTATAAAATTAAGTGAACTATAGGACATTTATTTGAAACTAATCAAACAAACCTCCTAGCGGAGCTGGCTATAAGAGTTCACGAAGCATCGAAATATCCACATCTACCACAGACGGTAATTGTTTGAAATGTTAATTTGTTTATCACGATCGATGGTAATCGACAGACAGACTGTTTCGCCCTTATTGGGGCTCATCAGTATCATCCATCCACCGAAAGTGATAGCTAAACTATTATTTTAAACGGTCATACATTTTTCTTCTAGTAACTCCATGGCATGTAAATATCACACAGCGCCACCAGTCGGAAACAATTGAACCACATATTTCAGACAGACGAAAACATTTCGGCAACGAGAACTCGTACGTCCGGAACACCCGAAGGTGGCTACTATATCTGCCAGGGTAAAGTTGACACATCAATTCGATGTGATTCAACATTCACACACCGCAAGCAGCAATCGCTCCGACTTTTATCGCAATGGCGAATGAGTATAATAAAATATATTCATATTTGCTGTTATATTTGATACTATTTTTGGTAAGGAGGTACACCTGGCTTATCGCATTTTTAAAAAACTTTTGACCTATCATATTGTCTCTCATTATGGGGTCATAATTATTATTTACGGCAATTGGTTTAATTATATTTTTCTCGATGTTAAGATTTATGTTTGAAAGTGGAATATTTACTTAACGATGTACCATACTATCGGAAGCTGCCATTTTGTGTTGGAATGGATGTAGGGAAGTACTATGTATGATGTTATCAGTGTGTGACGGTTTGCGAAAAATTTATGTTTGTTATCGATTTTTGTTATTTTCAAATCCAAATAGTAAATCGAGTTATCTTTTTTCATCTCTGAAGTGAATTCTATATGAGGGTATAAAGTCACTGTAAAGTGTTAATGAATGTTTGAAAGCAGTCAAGTTGCCTTATCGAATAAATGGGTAAATTGTTATTAGTAACCATTGTTTTAATACGTTTATTAATTTAAATCATGTATCGACCCAATCAAGGGCGGATCCAGCTTTGGCGCCAGGGGGGGTCACATAGTCGTGGTCAAGTCAAGAACTTATAATTTAATTTTGATAACAATAGATACAAATAAAAAGTAGGTGTTTTATTAATGTACATAAGTACTGTACTTAAAAATATTTATTCTTTATTGTATACTTGAAAAACATAACACATAATAACTTGTACATATACACGTACATATTGCCATCTTCTCTTGAAGACATCCAGAGAAGCACTATCATGCACGGAAGGAAAGGAAAAGGAAACACACGTGTTTCATTCCTCCCTGAAGTATGTGTCAGGGAGGCGGGCAGCTTGAGTTTGGGATTAACTCCTTCAGCCAGATCAGAGGATACTCTTGTATGTACAAGTGCATTAAGGATAGGTGAGACGGGATATTTATGAAACATAGGAATTGTGGGTAGGGTTCAGAGTATTGATACTGGCCCAGAATTCGCCTTATAAGTTTGCAAGCAGTGACTTAAATTACCACGAGGAAACCTCTGAAAAAAACTCATGGCAGAACAGTCGGCCCTGGGGTTTGAACCCGAGACCTCCCAAATACTAGCCAGAGTACGCTAAGTACTCGACTAACTAACTTGGTGTCACGCACGGAATGAGGCAGCCTATTTATATCCCATAACCGTGGTGAATGATTTGTCATAGCAGCTAGAGGTATGTCGAGGGGTATGACGCAAAACTCCGCAAAAGTGAAGAGGTGGTACGACAAGGGTTTCCAACAAACAAGCGCGCGCAAGTGTGGCGCGGTAAAATTCAAAATTTCGATGCATTTGTTCCCAAACGTTTTCCATCATACAAAGTTATTATATAATATTGAATTAATTAAATATTGAAGGCATGTAGTTACATAAAATCTGTATGGTGACAAAATATATAAATAAAAGCATTATGTTCAATTAGTGGTCCACCTAAGACCTGGAACCAGCTCAGGGGGGGTCATGACCCCCATGACCCCCCCTGGATCCGCCGTTGTACCCAATCAATATAAAATATAATAATGAGATTTCTGAATGTTAGTTTGCGCCGATAGGAGTATTGATCTTCGAGTAGAGGTAATCCATTTTCAGATTAATATTCAATTCATTGCACGATCCCATGAAACCGTATTGAATGAACCTTATGTGCGTAATTGAAACGGCCTGACCAATCGTTGTAGATGAAAAAAGACGCAAGATATATATTCTATTTCAATTAATAGGTTGGGAAAATGAATCAGAGTTTATGTTATGAGTTAAACGCGTGTTTTGGTTTTGAGAATACCTTGAAATTTATCCGCAGAAAACGTTTTTGTTTCGAAATCACAGACCGATGCTTTGATTTTATTTATATGGATGGTCAGCATTCCTAAAATTAGATTTTCCTATATTATTTCATTCTTAACAATTTTATGTTCTTGATTGTAATTCAATTAAAGCTTGAAGCAAATATGTAAAAATGGAGTTGGTTCAGTTGAGTTTAGAATTATTAGTTGAAAAAATGATGTAACAGACAAGGAGTAATCGTTATTTGTAATTTTTAGATGAAGTTTTGTATTTATGTTTGTAGTAAAAAAATTTCATCAGCATGTATTATTCTGAAGTCTTCAAATATGACACTATTTTTCAACTTCGCTCTTTTAGCAGGATTTCACTTTGAAAACCTGCTTATTAAAATGGGTGCGATCAGCAAAGTTGGACCTAGGACCAACGTTTCATGACTTTTTATGACGTTTGCCACCAAAAACTCAATTTCATATATCTGTATATATATATACATATATATATATATATATATATATATATATATATATATATATATATATATATATATATATATATATGTATATGTATGTTTGTATGTATGTATGTAAGAGCTTATGTATTTTCAAGTTGTTTATCCGATAAAGGGTGCAATTTTAGAACAATAGGGTTGAAAGTTTTTAAATAGGTAGTTTCGTTTTTGGTTCGAATTGGTTGCGGGGTTGACTCCCCTGGGGGGAAAATAAATCTTGTTTATACGATAAAGGACGCAATTTTGAAGCAATAGGGTTGAAAATTTGTAAATGAGTAGTTTCGTGTGAAATCTTGGATGGAATTAGTTTTGGTTCGAATTGGTTAGGGGGTTGACCCCCAGAGGGAAAAATAAATGTTGTTTACACGATGAAGGACGCAAATTTTACGCAATAGGGTTGAGAAATTATAAGCAGGTAGTTTCTTATGATATCTTAGATGCAATTGGATTTGGTTCGAATTGGTTAGGGGGTTGACCTCCCAGGGGGAAAATAAATCTTGTTTACACCACAGAAGGCGCAATTTTAAATCAATATGGTTGAATCTAGTTTTTATCTAGGTAGTTTTGTATGATATCTTGAATGGGATTGGTTTTGGTTCGAATTGGTTGAGGGGTTGACCCCTTGGGGGAGGAAAAAAACCTTCTTTACACGATAAAGGGCGTAATTCTGGAGCAATAAGATTGAAAGTTTGTGATTAGGTAGTTTCGTATGATATATTGGATAGGATTGGATTTGGTACGAGTTACTTGGGGGCGGTGACCCCGTAGGAGAGGAAATGAATCTTGTTTACACGATAGAGGGCGCAATTTTTGGAGCATTGGGTTGAAACTTTGTGTGTAGGTAGTTTCGTATGATATCTTAGATGGTATTTATTTCGATATAAATTGGTTGGCGGGTTGACCCCCAGGAAGAGAAAATGAATATTGTTCGCACGATAGAGGGCGCAATTTTTTTTTTAGGATTTGGAACAAAAATCATAACTGAATGAATAGATTTTTTAAACTGGATACTTTTCGAAAACCTGCCTTTCTAATGCAGCTCGCTGCGTTAGAGTTTTTTCAAACATATATCTGTTCGGAAACGTAGTATCCTAATACATATCCCATCAAACGGCTGTGGTCTGTACGGTTGGAAAACAGTATAGTGTACAGACTGTACCGGGTTCGATCCCGGGTAAGATATGGATGTTGTTTATGTCCATGACATTTCAGTGGTTATAATCCTACAATTATACTCGGTAATGTACATAGTTTACAAGCCCATTGGCCTGCCATTAGGAAACGGTGTTAGGCTGTTGGTAAGTTGAAAAAAACCTATCCTTATGAATTGAAGTCATGTTTCATTTTGTGATTCTTTGTACGATTTGAATTTGGCTACCATTTTGTATGAAATATTACTGAACAAACGTTTCGTATCTCTATATACTCAATTATCTATTCATTTTGACAGTGAAATTAGAAATTTATTATTTCGTTCTTCATTAAGCGAATGTTGTCATTTTTCCTCGTATTTATTGTTTAAAAAAAAAATTATAGTAAATTTCAGAGTAGAAATTCTTTTTTTTTAAAGGTTTATATATTCACCTAAATGATTCGCAATACTTTTTTTCGAATATTCAGAAGTGATTAAGCAATACAACTGAAATATGATTCCATATCTCCACATCTCCAGTTCTTCGGTAAAACGAATATTATTCTGAAATCGGTACCTACAGTGAAATAAATATCTTCAGTAGAATCTGGGAATTGTATTATGAAATTTGATGTTATTCCACTTTGCATTATTAGTGAATAAAGTAATATTAGTGTGAAGAAACACGTATATCAAAAAATAGTAATATTAATAAACAATCAATATTGAACAACAAAATCAAAAGCATTTTTATATAATACTAATTCAGAGTTAATGTATCTATAAAAGTTGTACAATGTACAAATAAATAATGGTTTTTTTCTCATATCCAAGAGAAATATAGGTTGAAATGCATCATACAAAAATAAGTGTTATGTTATTTGTTCCTTCACATAACTTAACTTAATTTGTTCCTTGACTAAATAACTACCAGGTTTATAGCAGAAACAGATACAGACAGACAGATGGACAGACATGCACACACAGAGACAGACAGAAAGGCAGACATACAGAGATATACAGAGATATAGAGAGACAGCCAGAAACAGACAGAGACATACAGAGATCGAGAGAGACAGACAGAAACAGACAGACACATAGACAGGTACAGAGACAGACAGCCAGGCAGAGACAAAGAACTAAAGTTTAACAGTTTGTATATATTCAAATGTTTCTTAGATTCGAGTGATTGAGAAATGTTTGCAATAGCTGTGTTTTTTTTAAATTTTGATAGAGTTGTGATTTTGTTGGACGTAGTTTGGAGTAACATTTTTCACAGCAGCAATGATTGTTAAGGAAATGGCAAGTTTTTGGCATATTTCACGTGATAAAATCTCATTTGTGTGTTTGCTAATCATAGACAAATGAAACTGTTTAGGACCTTTCAACAAAACTATTATAAGATGAACAAACTGATATCTGATTAGTTGAGTTACAGATTTAACTAGATTTAAACTCTCTTTCGATTATTGATTATAATATAGATAGTATAGAAACAATAATAAGAAAAGTTTTCGAATACTCACTTATCAAGAGTATAAACATATATATTCAAATCAAAATAAGAAGAGTCAATGAAAACAAATAAAGTAATTATACAGTCAGGAATTCCCTTTCTGAGAATCACAATTCTCTCAGACAGAAAGTTACAGAACGCAATGAAAATTATTTAACCACGTTTATCGAATGTAAATTATTCTGTAAGTAGTTAACGTATACCTTTACGGGGCCTCGGTAGACCAGGGGTTTACCGCCTATGCCGTTTGTAAACCGAGGATTGTGGGTTCGAGTCCCACCTTGCTCTTGGGTGTTGTATATGTCCGGAATTTAGTGGTTCTATTTATATAATTAAAATTGTTGGGTAATGTACATAGTTTACAAGCCCATTGGCCGTTCGGAACCGGCGTTAAACTGTATGTCCCTTGAGAAAAAAAAAAAACGTATACCTTACCCCGCCTCATTAGTAGTACTAGTACACGATTGAGCTTTTATTATCTCAGAAATATGCCTACAAAAATATGTCTTATGCAATCTTACCTGAATCGGTGGGTTCTGAAAATAATCTAGGAACTGACACTTTGATTCCCTATTTCACAATCATATTAATTACAGGAAAAAGGTGGTGTAATTAGGACGACATTGTAAAAATCATAAATTTACAATTTCATTGACAAAAAAATTGCAGTTCGGTAGGGGCGGCAAATTTTGAATAGCCTACTAGCGGAAAATATCTAAATCCGCCACTGCAGTGAAGACATATATCAGTGTTAGTTATACTGGTCAACTCTAGTATTACATAGAGGAATACTCTTCAAAGTTCGATCTTCTTTCTCCAACGAAACCAATTGCAAATACCACTGCGCAAGTAAACGGAGAAAATGAATAATAGCCGTATATGTACACAGAATTGATTTCAGCGAATGCCCCAGCGGCCTATGTTCGACAAACCCGAGGAAACTTTTTCATCTCGTTTAAAGAGCATATTTCATCAAATCAAATCATCTTTATTTGTGTCAGTATACAATTGTATTTACACGCGTCCAGTACAAAATTACATCACTATCAAGTGTGAGTTGTGAAATAGAAATAATTAATTAATTATTATTATTATTTAATTAATTAATTAAATAGAAAAATAAAAAAATTTAGTTAAAAAATTCACTAAAATTAAAATTTTCAAAATTATAGGGAGCTGCATCAATTAAGATTTTTTCGATTTTATTTTTAAAATGGTTCAATGTAAGAGACCTACAGCTTGAAGGTAACTTGTTATACAACACAAATGCTAAAAAGTTTAGACCATTCTGTGATCTCCCCAGTCTATATCTCTGTACATATATATCCACCTTATTCCTAGTGTCATATGAGTGGTTATCACAATTTAGCTGCCATTTATCTCTACTCGAGTGGGCGTACATGAGACATTCTAAAATAAATAAGCCAGATAGAGTTAGAATGTATAAACCTTCAAAAGATTGCCTACAATCCTCTCTATACTTGAGATCACTAATTATTCTTATCGCTCTTCTCTGCAATCCAAACAATCTATCAAACCCAGCACAATGCTGGTCTAAGAGTAAAAATCACTTTCTCAGTTTTACCATCATTCACGCAAAGCCCATTCCCCGAGAACCATCTCAAAGCACTTGACTGCGATATTTCACTAAGCTCTTTTTCCTCATTTAAATCTTTGCTCGAAACACTTATAGTTGTATCATCAGCAAACAAAATTGTTAGGCAGTGATTTAAGTAGTCAGGAAAATCGTTGATATATATTAAAAAAAGTATAAGACCCAATATTGAGCCTTGTGGTACTCCAATAGTAATCTTTACCTTACTGGACCAATTATCACTTACAGAGACAGATTGATGCCTGTTGTGCAAGAAAGATCGAATGAGCTGAATACTGGTATTGTCGAAGCCATAGTGTTCAAGCTTTTTAAGGAGAGCCGAATGAGACACACAGTCAAATGCCTTGGTCAAGTCCAGGAATAAGGAAAATGAGTAAAGACCTAGCTCAACTGCTAGGTCTTTACCTATGATGCTATATTACAAACTGTAATATAGCATCAACAGTGCTTCTCTTTCTGCGGAAACCAAACTGAGAAACAGAAAATAAGTTATAAAACTCGAATTACTTGAGCATCTGGTTACATAAAAAATTTTCTATAAGTTTCGAGAATATTGGGACGAGCGAGATGGGTCTGTAGTTGGCAACATCTTTTGTGTCGGAGGCCTCGGTAGACCAGCGGTAAGGTGAACCGCCTTATACCGTTTGTAAACCGAGGATTGTGGGTTCGAGTCCCACCTCGCTCTTGGGTGTTGTATATGTCCGGAATTTAGTGGTTATTTATGATGAAAAATTTTGGGTAATGTACATAGTTTACAAGCCCATTGGCCGTTCGGAACCGGCGTTAAACTGTAGGTCCCTCGAGTTAAAAAAAAAAAACTTTTGTGTCACTCTTCTTAAAAAGAGGTATAGTTCTGGATACCTTATGCAATCGGGAAAAATTCCATCTCGTAAACACCTATTAGTTAGGTGAGTGATTGGATGTAAAATGCTACTAGCCTCTCTCTTAAGAAGGGGCACCGAGATACCATAAAAATCCCTGGATCTACTATCCTTCAGAGAAAGAATAGCATCCCTTACCTGGACGCAAGAAACCTCCTGGAATTCAAAATTAACATTATTGGGGATAATTTTCCGGAACAGGTTCTCATTGCTATTATGAACATGACTAATTGATAACAAATCACCCATCATTATTGAATATTTTAGGAATACCTGAAAATATCTATAGATAATCTCGAAATAATCCATACTCATAAAAGGCAAAGGTTGGAAAATTAATCTGCTGGAAGTTGATGAATTAGAAGATTATCTTATGCTTTTCATTAGCAAATGCTCAACAGTCAACTATTCTTTCCTACTCTGGAACTTATAGACCAGATTGCAAATGGTGTCCCATCCAAACCATTATCGTTCGTAATCATTGTACAGGGTGGGCATTTCGATGTTTTTATAGGGTATCTCGGTAATTACAAGAGATAAAAAACATGGAGGGCGCATTCTCGATCTCTTTTTTCGAGACAAATTCACTGGCGCAAAAAAAAATTGCTAACGTCTTTTGTTTTCGAGTTATAAACAATACGCGATATCGCAACGACTTGAATTCACAAATTTATCATACAACAAATGCAGCGGTCGCCCACTAGTTGAAAAATGCCGCGACGGTTTTGAATATCGTCGCGGCAGGACGTTATCGCACAAACCCGCGATTTGGCGGTCAAAAATCGCGCGAACTCGTGCAGCTGACTTTTGAACGCCAATAGGGTTAAATGATTTCTAGCCAACACGACGAAATTATCAACGATATTTTCAGTGCTGTGTTGTCATTCATTGCATGCAGTCCATACATGTTGTTTCAGCATCAAAATGAAAAACAGTAAATTGTTGATAAAAAACTGAATAATTAAATATTTTTGCTTTCTTTAAGGGGCTTCTAGTTTGAAAAATTTCAAAACTAGCATTCCAAGAATGGAAAAAAATCTAAGATCTATAGTTTAACGGTTATCATACTTGCAATGTTTATTTTCGAGCAGCAAAAAACTATTAATTAACTATTGCATAACTAATTGAAAAATCAGGATAAAATTTCTTTGCCGCCGAATAAATATTCATTCAACTATCTTGTTTATAGTGCCTCAATTTTTTTGTTTCTCAATTTTCGTATTTAATATGGTTAAATACCTAACGTTTATTGTTAAAATGTCACAAATGGCCGTGATTTGCGCAAGCCAGATTGTTCGTTTCCGGCCTTATGTTTACCCTCTGAGAAAATTATAAATATTGATCCTACAGTTCCGGAAATCGAAACTTTCTTTTAGGAAATTTCCTCCTCTTTGTAAATTTTTTTTCAGATATCGAAAATCTCAATAAGTTTTTAAGATATCTGCAAAAAAACAAAAGCTTCTTTTTTCATTTCAGTGAATTGTTTATAATTCACCTTCGAAATAAACGATTCAATTGAATCGGTACAAAGTACCAAGTGACTAAAATCAATCTGGCAACACGGAATATTAATCTGAACAAGTTTCGCATGATATGTACCGCGTAGTGCTAGCCCACTACGCTCAGCGGATGCGGCGCGATATATCGCGCGCGGCAAATCGTGCCGTTACCGTCCTGTCCCAACTTTTACATTCTGAAGTCACTTTTTTCTGTATGATCCGGTGGCGTCGAGAAAATTCGACAAAAAGTGAAATTTCGAGGGCCTAAAGATGTATTTTTTTTTAAAATGGTGATCATAGTTGGCTGTGGTTTGGTTGAAACGGATTTTTTACCGAAAATAATATTTCACTCATTACCTTTTGTGTGTTCTATACTCGTTTCAAGTAGGCGAGTATCATCTATGATAGACTCTGTCCATTTCTTTCCGCCATAATATTTATTAACTCGTAAGAAGCAGGATGTCGTACGAAAGTTACAAGAAATATATGTTAGAAAGCATTACTCAAAGTAATAATAGTTGTGACATTGCATCTGAGATATAATTCAATCGGTAGGTATCTAGATAGAAGAGGACCTAATAAAGCTATTTTCTAACATATCATATTTCTCGTCACTTTCGAACAAAATACTGACTTTTACGATTATATCATTATGACGAAAATGAGTGGACCAACTGTCTTAGATGAGACCGGCCTATTTGGAATGAGTATAAAAAACGCAAAAACTAATGTAGTCAAATATTATTTTCACTATTAAAGACTTACACATCAAAAGAGACCCGACATCTGATACATCCTTAGAAAGGGGGAAAAATTCGTTCCAACCAAACTACAGCCAACTATGACTCCCATTTAAAAAAACACATCTTCAGGCCATAACTCGAAACTTTTTGAAAATTTTCTGATCGCTCCTGGATTATACATAAAAAAGTGCTTTAAGAATGTAAAAGTTATTATTTCATAACTTCACAAACAACCATGATATTCACACTTGTCTGATAGTCGAAAAATCGAACATTTGTTCATAACTGGAAAACAAAAGAAGATAGCAAATTTCGGTTTGCGCCAGTGAATTTTTCCCGAAAAAAGAGAACCAGAATGCATCCTACAATATTCTGTATATCCTATAGATACCGAGATACGCCATACAAACATCGACATTTGTCCACCCTGTACTTCTCAGAAATAAAAAAACTTATCTACATACGCTTCAATTTTATTCACTTAAAAATGACATCGTTTTCGAAACCGATCCTACTTTTGTTGAAAATGAAGTGAAAATCAAAAACATGAATTCATTTCATTTATATTGGCATGAATTTCTACAAAATATTGTTTTCTGCATTAAGAGTTTTGTTTGACTGGTTGAACCAATAATAATAAAATAAATGGGCGTCCAGGCGAAATCTTAGATATATTCGTAATACAATGTCTTACATGACACTCTGAACTCCATGAAAAAACGTTATTTTCCTAACATAAAGCAATGAACTGTAACAAATCACATAACCAACAATGTCGTAAATTTCTCGATGAGTTCACAAACAAAAACTACTCCGAATTTATTAGTACACATACTAAGTGTTTCTGTGATTTATGTTACTACATTCGACTCCGATTGATAACTGTGCCTATAACAGAACAAATATCAGCAAAGCAATCACAATAAGCTTATCAAAATATCAGCACTGTTGGTCAGAATCTATATATCAGAATTGGCAGTCTCGCCAAATTTAATAGTGGGATTCACGGAAGCAGCTAGTAAATAATTACTACTAAATTGTGTATTTCTCGTTGAGCTTTATGAATGGTAACGAGGTAGGTTTCTAGCAGGGCCGGCCTAAGGCGAAAATTGCAAGTGTGCTAGACTCAAATTTTATGCCCCTGCCGGGGGTCTGGGGGGGCGGAGGATTATGGACTTTTTTTTAATTTAAGGTCCAAAAACACAGTTTTTGTGCTTTTTTGCGCCTTGTGGAACATTAAATTTATGTATGACAATTTGATTCATTATTGATTGACTTGATATATTCAGTACTCTTCCTTGTACTATAACCACTATTATGTCAAATAAACTAATGAAAACTTAACTCTTCATCGTTCTTGTGAACATAAGAGAGTTGTTCTTTACAGTTTACTTAGAATAATTATTTTCCCAGCAGTAAGTTTGTGGATTTTTCCATATTGAATTATACCAACTGATAATGTGCAATTTTCAGCTAACCGAAAACTTAGGGTTTTTGAAGTTCAATGCTATTCCAACGAAAAATTTTCCACTTTTATCGGAATGTGAAACTTGGCCATCATCCAGAGATTCTAGATAATTGTATTTTCTTTCATGTAACAACCAGAGATACTATTATAATAATATTAATAAATAATGTTTATTTGCACAACCAAAATAACAGTTTATCATAACATCAAGAATATGAAATAAAACTTGACTCTATAGCTAGGTAAAAACTAAAATATTCAATTATATAACCAGGAAAAACAGAGATTCTATAAAAGAAACCAGACTCTCAGAAGTCCACCGTACTTTTAGGAGAGCTGTTATACGTCAGGAAAATTCAAAAAATATAATAACTCATTACGTTCAAACCATTCAAGCAGAGTATTCATGTTAATTCTTCTTTTATTTCATGTTGTTTCCATCAGTTTTGCTGGTAAGTACTTAGTTTTGTCCATTATACTCAAAACCTCTTCAGTTGGTAATGAAAGTAGACATGTCAGAGATGTTTTCTTGAAACTTTTGAAAGTTTTTTTACTTTTTAAATAAATAGGTGCTTTATTATTTTGCCTTTTCATGATGTATACATAGTTTCTCTAACCAATGAATTTATTCGTCCTCTCCTTTATTTTATTATTGATTTTCATGTTCAATGATAAAAACTCAGTATAAATTTCAACTTGATGTTGGTAGGTTACCTACTGTTGAACAGAGATAATATTGTCCTCAATAGAAACACAATGAACCACTGGAAAATACGAAGTCCAAAAAAACACAAACTGCGAAGCTAAACGTTCGAAAACTCAAAATGAAATGAACGTAAATACCATTACAAACAATGTAAACAATCCGTTAGTAGCCCATGCTCTAGTACCGATATTAGCCGTTCCGGCGCTACGATGTTAATTACAGACGCCAATTGGCTAGAAAATCAAAGCCGGGGGAGGAAGGCAGGAAAATAAGTCACAACACTTTCCGCGTCCCGCCACGAGACGACTGTTCTACTGACCTTGGTCAAGGGCATCAGACTTACTGTATTTCAGAACTCATTGGGGTAGCCGGGTAGATCTTCGGTTTTACATTGAATTTTAACTGTAATAGTTTTAAGACACAATTCCTCCTATAGTCGGCGGCAAATCATTGGAAGCTTGGGATTTTTAGTTGTGTGAATTAATTTTTCAATCCACAAACTAGCAACGACACTGGGCGAGGGGTGTAGAGGGGAGTGTACAGCTGTTTAGTGTCCAAGCTTCCAATGATATGCCGGCGAGTATAGTTTAAATATTTCTGCCCAATATTTAAATCAGTTTATAAAAATTTTACAAATTTATTATTTTTTTTTCCACAAAAATTGGTCAATTTAATGCCCCTCCAGAAGGCTTGAGTGTGCGGCTGCATACTTCGCACACACCTTAGGCCGGCCCTGGTTTCTAGATGATCTGATAACAATGTTGCAACTGATATTCAAGCTCCGAATCATGTCATTCAATTTCCGCTACTGGTGCTGTTTCAAAGATAACCACTTTAGCCAATTCTATGCCTCAGTAGGAAATCAACCTCGAACATTGTTATCGCATTATTTCCCGAATTCGGTGTATCTCCACAAATAAACACGTTATAATGAGAGGAGAATGCGAGAAATTAAAAAAACGTGGATGTATTGGATTAACGGATTCAATCACTTTTATGTCGACAACAATGAAGCTTTAAATATCATACGGTATGTGAATTATAATTATTTTGTACAGTACTTTAGTGAATTGGATTTAATCTCCGAATGACATATCCACTGTCAGAAATTGGCGTTGCTCTTATCAAGGGCGTCGCCAGCCGGTGGTTCAGGGGGGGCGGGTTGATATATGGAGGATGGAAAAAGTATGCTTTTGAATACAGTTAAAAACAAAGTTATTAATAATAGAACAAAAAGAATTTGGGACAAAATATAGGATAAAATATTAATAGAATTGAAAGAATTTAGAGGCAATCAAATTGTTCATTGAAAGTTACAAGATTTTAATAATAAAGTAGTCGAGAGAGATCATCTTTTTATTGAGTTAATTAAAACATAATCTACTTGGGTGTTTTTGTAAATTTTTCGAACGCTTTAATGAAAATTTTGTAAGTTTTCATTAATATGTTTTCTGTGCACACTCATCATGGCCAGACTATTGGGGCATTATTCCCCTATAGTGCTTCTTAACAGGTTTTCAGTCTCCTGAGGATGCTAAGCGATCGCTCGACCGTAAATGTTGTGCACCGTAGAGCGATCAAAATTTTCACCGCTTTTCCTGTTGCATGAAAGAAGGTTTTTGCCTCTTTTAGGACATCAATAATGGTTAGATCAACTTCCTTCTCAAAACTGATTCCCGAAAAAATCTAATAATATCTTTCGTGGTTCCCATGATATTTCGAATTTCAGGAAGAGTGTTGAGATCATTGATTACCAGATTCAGTTTGTGGGACTAGCAGTGGAAGAACAAAGCTTTCGTGTGTTTTTTGCGTAGAATTGCTTGTACTCCGGAGTCTTTTCCGGACATTGTCGAACAACCATCTAATCCAAAACCGACGCATTTATTCGGATATAGGTCTTCTTTTGTCAGAAACTCATCGATACTATATGCAATAGATTTTGCATTCAAACCTTCCAGCTCAACAAATCCGACAAAAATTTCTTGGAGTCCGTTGGTTTCTTCATCAAGATATCGTAGCCCTATCAATAATTGTTCAGTGCCAGAAATTTTAGCTGTTCCGTCCGCTAATACACTATATGCTTCTGTTGCTTCTACTTTCTTAATAATTTCTGCCCTAATGACCTCTCCACAAATGTCGACAACTTCATTTTGAATATGAGCCGATCGATAGCTTGCATTTTTTTTCCATGCTCAATGTTTTCCGTCAAAACCAAATCTCCCGTGTCAATTCGCAGCTTGTATAATTCCTCGAGAATACCTTCGCCATTATGTTTACCTCTCAGAGCTAAATCATGCGACCTGCAAAATGTAATGCAGCAAATGATAGATGTTATAATTTTTCGACTTTCTTTAATAATATCCTGAGAGTATTTGTTGAGTTGCACATCAACAGGCACACTTCCGAGAAATGATTTAGCAGCTTCCAGTGCCGCCTTATGGAAGTGGGTTTCCATGTGCTTTTTGCACTGCTCGTGAACATCTTTGAACCTACAAAATGGCCTTATGATAAATGATTCCAATAGGCCTCTAAAAGTGCTTGGATTTGGCGGAAACAATGTACAATATTTACGAATGGACCCTTTTTGGAGCCTGGAATAAGCCAACCATGGAGAGTACGTTTCAAACTAGGAATTAAAAAATTTTCTCTTTAAATGTTTGGCGTATTCCGCAAAATTGAATGTCGCAAAAGGGGACTTGTGCCTATATAAGAGTCCGGAACTAGTTCCTGAGACTGGGTATCTCCCGTTGTGGTAACCGACCTAGAATAATGCGATGTTGTTTCCATTTTGTTCTCTTTTTCCCTTTGAACTTTTTCATCCTGTTCATCCCTGTCACTGCTTCTTCCGCTAGGCTTTTTTCAAAGCCCCTACCTGCCCCCCCTTGGCTCTTATCATATTTTTGAATTAATTGCACAGGTTCTTTCAACTAAGCTTCGAGGCATTTGAGTATTAAAACTAAACTTACTTGTATTTAAAGTTTTATTCTTTCTCATACAATGGATTTGGTTGTAAATTTATCGATATCATATGGAAAAAATTTCGGGTGTCGCACAGTTGGGCTCTTTCACCTGAACTTTAGTTTATGCCTCTTAATCATATATAACAGTGTGTCCCATATACAGGTATCCACTTTATGAGTTTATAGCAAACATTAAAATTATTTAATGCTCATGTTTAGGTCATTATTTCATTTTACATTTTTATTTCCCAAACGAGTAAAATACAGACATACACATTAATATTAACTTACAGCTATATATGAAAATGATAAAGATTGGAACTCTGAAGCCACTACTTGTAAACTATTCAACTTGAAGCATAGTTCTACGAAATACATTTAAAAAAATGTATTCTGTCAATTTTTTATGACCTATACCTGTATTTTGCTTTCTACACGTTTCTTTTCATTTTTTGCAACAACTCTCATATCTTTTGGAAATTTGTTAGCATATCTACAAATTTGAATATGCTGGGATGCGAATGGTAAAAACTGTCATTAAACTTTGAATGAGAGTATTCACACGCGTTCGTCCTTCGATGCAATGAAGATGAAAGGTTTGCCTAAATATTTTGAGGAAATTGTGAATTGTCAGTCAGATAATATATAATACTAAATAAATAATTGGTTTGCCATTCTGTACTTCCTAAAATGCAGGCGGCCGAAGGCCGCATTATGTCAAACTTGTAAAGCCGAGATAAGGAGATCGGCCCCGAATCGCGGGGCCGAAGGGCACCGTCGATCGGCGCCGACCTTTTTGTAGTGCTTAGGCTATGTCCCGTTTCCTACCGCGACGCCGATCTTCGATATCGAACGTTTGAAGTTTGACGTTTCTCCGAAATTCGCGAAAACGGCTGCATTCCCGACGCTTAAGAACTATTTTCGCGTCACATGGACTCGAATTCACGTGACCGCCTATGGAGCCGATAGTTGGACGGGTTGAATTCTATCGAGAAGTTTCGGCACGGCGAGTCCCAATGAGGTCGTAGCATCTAGCCGATACCGCACGAAATCGAAATCGTTAGCGAGCAGATGGCGCGCCCGTTCGACAGAGGCAGGGACGGGCTCAGCACTCGACGCGTCGCGTACCGTTCGAAAGAGGCAGAACGGGCTTTGCACTCATCGTGGTTCGGGAAACTATATTTTCATCGATCTATAGTTTTCACGGATCTATTTAATAGGCGGGGGAGCCTCTCACTAGTTCATTACTAAATAGTCACAAAATGTTGTTAAACTTCCATCGTCCGGTAAGTCACTGACTGAATCAAAAGTAAAACAATCACCCAATGCAGAAGGTTTTAGAAATTGAAGACCAAAAAGAACTTGAATGTTCTTCCAATTTCAGTATTATTTTTATATTCGCTACTAAATCCAAGTGACTGTAATTTTTTCAACTATGCCTGTGATAGATGAAATCGGCAACTAATAATTACCGACTCAGGCCAAGTTACAGAAACAGCACTATGAATGGCTATTTCTAAATCTATTACTACATATTTTGGGGTCAATATGAAGTTATTTTTGACAAATTTTTCAGTCAAACTACTAAATAAGGTTTTATATATAAATTGTGTCTTACTCGGTAACAAACAAAAAATAGGAGGTACATAATGACCATTCTTGAACCCATGGAGAGTGAAGAATTTGCAAAAAAAACTTTGTACAAAAATTGAAGGTTCTGTCCATAAAAATAGTTTCTACGTATGAGGCCTCGGTAGCCCAGCGGTAAGGTCGCTTGCAAACCGAGTATTGCGGGTTCGAGTCCCACCTTGTTCTTGGGTGTTATGTAAGTCCCATGAAATTTAGGTTCTGAATATGATAAACTGTTGGGTAATGACTTAGTTTCAAGCCTATTGGCCGTTTGGCACCGGAATTAAACTGTAGGCCCCTTGAAATAAAAAAAAAGTTTCTACAGAGCACAGAGAATGCAGATTTGTGTAACAAAAAAATATAACTACGTTATGTTGTTCACTATTTATCATCACAAATTATTCGATCTTTGAATTTTTCGGTGACAAGACTCTTAAAGCTCAAAAAACTTTGTCTTGATTTTTAGATGTGGAAAATTGTGACTTTCTACACTCACCAATATTTTTTCGAATAAGATTTATGTCATATGTTGTAATGTTTCAACGGATGTGCCGTACTGTCGAAGTTCACTAGGTATGAATTATTTCTGTAGGTCTTTCGTATGGACTTCTAACAGCTTTTATTTCAATATAGTTGTTAAAATTTTGCCTTTCGGTAATTTTTCAGGCATATGAATATGATTTCGACAATATTTTAAAATACATTTGAAATTTGTGGCAGGTGTATGGACACTGGCGGGGCACTTTGTTTTTTTGTTCACACACCTTCAAAAATAAATAATGTTACTTTATTAATTGCCTACCTTTGCATGCATCCTGTATAGGTATCTAAGGGAACTTCATTTCCAATTTCCAGGAAAAAATTTTAATAGTTTACATTTACATATGAGCGCCCAACTCAGTGCCGGATTAGCCACGTAGCAAGAGTAGCAAATGCTACGGGCCCCGCGAATTGGGGGGCCCCGAGCTTTAACGCCTGTCTGACAGTAAAAAATAAAATTTAGATGAGCGTTAAATATCTTGCGTTCCTTAAACTCGAAGCGCTTAGGCTGAGCTTCACTCACACCTAAAACTCGATTTCTTCACGTTAAATCGTAGGTACCTATAGGTTATATAATACCTACCACGAGAAACGTTGGTGTCAAAATTTTCAACAATAATTTAAAGTTGTACCACATTTCTGAAAATTGAGCTCTGGCCGCACAAATTATGTGTTTGTACTACTTGCACTACACTACACGCAAGTTTATAGCACTGCAAAACTAACAGGGGAATTCCCTGATATTAACATCGATCGAGCTAGTCGTAAAACCCGAACAAATAAAATAGGATTCTATTGACTATCAAACTATTGGAATTTGATGTTCATTTATAGTTGGCAAAACGTAAAAAACTGTAAAAAGCTCTTCAGATATTAGTCTAGCATTGTATTTTAGTTGCATCAGTTTACATTCCACCATATTATTGTAACACCAATACTTGTGACCCCCTGGCGAATGAAAAAGAGTGGCCGAAGATTCTTGTCAGTTCTCATGGCTCAACCCCAATCAGCTAACTGACCGTAGGCAAATTGGCTCAAATATTTCTTTCACAAGTATCATGGATGTCATTTACTTACATGAAATAAATTTGAATATGATTGTGCGTATGTAGCTTTGATTGCACTTAATGAATATGTAAAATAATATACGAACTATTTTATTACCAAAGTTAAAAAAAAATAACAACCAGTTTTATTTGTAAAAGTAATAAAAAAATATAGGAATTTTAATTCAAAAACTGGTATCATTACACGCACACAGATATATATATATATATATATATATATATATATATATATATATATATATATATATATATATATATATATATATATATATATATATATATATATATATATATATATATATATATATATATATATATATATATATATATATATATACGTGTTCGTACAAAGCAGCTCCCGTCAAGCACACACATTTTCGGTTTTATTCTCAAATCTGAGTTTAATACCATAAACTTGAGAACCTAAAGCAAACCAAGGGCCTCTTGGCCGAATTTGCTACAGGCCCCGTGCTGGCTTAATCCGGCATTGGCCCAACTGTTGGGTGTAAACAGAAGGCTACCTGTAAGAGGGCCCAACTCATTTACGCCCAAAATTTCATTTACACTAACAGAAGTATTCATTTCGATTTGAGATCAAATAATAGCTATAAACAAAATTAACTTAGCTAAAATATTCATTGGCGAAGTTAATGAAATCTGCTCAGAAAAACTAGAACTTCTACACATTATTCTTTTGCCAGCTTGCGATTTCTATTAATTTTTTTTTGTCACGCGAATCAGGGTATACTATTCAAGGACTAACTTTTCCAATTTTGCGGAACCAGTTAGGTTCGGGATTTAATGATCTTGAATAGCTGAACGTAATGAAGTTGAGAAAATCTTTGCGAATAATTCATTTTCTTTCTGGAATGTATGAATTATCGTAGATAAAATCTTTTCATTACTAGATTGATTCCATAAGAGGTGATTGAATAAAAAAACTTCACTTCCACTTAGTGGCCATTTATTTTAAATTTTTTGAGGAAAAGTTATGACTGGAAAATGAAGAAATGTGAATTTATTACAGCAAGTTACATCTGTACCTCTTGAACTTTGAATAAACTTACGAAAATTAAGATTTAAACAGTACCGTCAGCTCATAAAAACAAATGATATAATGCACCGGTAAGTCATAAGCCCAATTTTGTCTGGTGGCAATGGAAAATTCAGCGTGTTGCACAAGTAGGTACGTAAAATTCGTGAATAAGGTATGGGATGATCTGTGCATCCACATTAGAATTTTATTTCTCTGGATAAGTAATTCTTTTATTCCAAATTTCCATGTTGTTCATATATATTGATTATGTAATATTTAAATAAGATTTTATTGAGTCCTGATCAAAATTGCCACGAAAATCAACACATGAAATTGATTCAAAATAACAAAGAAACTGGCTGAATATGTAGAAAACATAAGTTCTGCGTTTATTTACAATGAGACTCAATGAAAATTGGTAAAATACAGAAATCAAATACTTTGTTATAACACCAAAGAATGATAGCTTCATCTCAGAGACAATTTTTTTTTATATATCTATGTTTATATGAATAAATCTATATATATATATATATATATATATATATATATATATATATATATATATATATATATATATATATATATATATATATATATATATTTTTTTAAGGCGAAGGGTAGTCTTGACTGACTAGTTAAGGAAAAAGCAGATAGATCTTGAGGATGCAGTCAAAATACTGGGCTTTTCTAAAGAAGGCTCTGTGTTATTATGTCAACGTTTCGAAAATCCTTTATTTTCTTTATCAAGACATCTACAAAGAGGGTTTAAAATGCACAATTTGTAAAACATATAGGTTAAAACATTACTTACTTAACTTGAGGTTAGTAGTGGAATAAACCTAGTTCTAACCATGAGGAACAGAGTAATAAATTTGACACATCCCTTGTTTAAAAATGAATGTTTAAAGGAATTGAAGGGTATTTTTCTTGAAAATTCCTATCCTTATAAACTCTTGAATAAATTACTGTACAGTTCTCCTTCCATGAGTGGAAATAATACAAATAATAGCTCTCTAATTAACATTAGTGTTTCTTCAAACAACAATCTCAATTTAGTAACTTGAATAATGATAATATAAATGGTTCACAAGGTGGGGAGGTAGCTCCCAATGTGATTTCTTGTTTCAGCTCTTTACCATACTTTCAGTCGTTGACACCCAAACTTCTAAGTGTGTTTAAGGATGAAAATATAAAATGCGCTCAACGAATCGTCACCACTACTAGTAGTCTGTTTTCCAAAACTAAAAAACCATTAAAAACATTAGAAAGATCTAACGTTGTATATAGGATTCCTTGTCGGACATGTGACAGGACATACATTGGACAAACTTCAAGAATTTTATCCGGACGCTTAACGTCGCATAAAAGTGATTGCAATACCAATAAGGCAACTTGTGCACTTGCTGAACATGTAATTAAAAATAAACATTTAATGGACTATAATCAAGTGGAAGTACTATGTACTGAAAATAATTTGCAAAAAAGACTTTTCAAGGAAATGTTTTTCATCGGGAGTGACACTGACAGTATGAACAAAAAAACTGATTTAAACAACCTGAGTAATATTTATAATTACATTTTGAAATTGGAACTTAACCCTCCAGTTTCCCTAAATAACAGTTAATTTGAATCTAGGTTGGGTGCATCACCTCAGTATTACTACAATAAGTGTTGAGTTGGTAGCGCTGCACCAGATGTCAATTTCTTTCAAACAAGTTGTGTTGGTCATGTTTTGTTGTGGCCTTTGGTAACCCTGTTTCTTTGAGATGTCAATTTTCATTTTTCAATACAAGCATGCCTACCGCAATTTGTCTGCCGAAAAAAGAAAAATATTGTAACAGTTTTGAAATTATACAGTTAATTGTTTGTAAAAGTGATTAAAACTACTAATGGATGTTATCCACTTCAACGGGGATGACTCTTATGTGTATCGTTGATGTTGACTTTCCACTACTAACCTCAAGTTAAGTAAGTAATGTTTTTACCTATTTGTTTTACAAATTGTGCATTTTAAACCCTCTTTGTAGATGTATTGATAAAGAAAATAAATTTTCGAAACGTTGACATAATAACACAGAGCCTTCTTTAGAACATCCCAGTATTTTGACTGCATCCTCAAGATCTATCTGCTTTATATATATATATATCTATATATATATATTTATATATATATATATATATATATATATATATATATATAAGATAATTTTTGAATTTTTCTTGGGAATGTGGCTTAGCTAAAATGGATATTCATTTGTCTTTCTATATAATCATTTATTCCTTTTATTCCAACGTTTCGGCTTCACAAAGCCTTTTTCAAGGACTAGTTTCAATTATCTTTGAAACACTGTCACTTATTTCATTAAAACGTATACACAAAATTTCGAAAGAATTGATATTTATGATTGTTTACTTATTTCACTATACTTTATATACGCGTATGGCGTGCAAATGATATTAAACTCGCCGAGATTCGTTTGATTCACCAATCAAACGAATCTCGCTGTTCCTGCAGTTATGGACAAAGGTCTTACTCTTCAACCTTCTTTATTTGGAGGTTCATACTCATGACTGTTTCATGACTCTTTTATGACTCTCTTAGGTCTGACTATCAGATCCACAACAATGTCGAGCGTAAGTTCGTTTCAGCCAAGTCAGCACTTATATGTATATAATATAGATGAATATATGGGACAATAACAATTTGAGGTTTATTGGACTAAGAACTTTGTGTTTATGCGTAACTTAAGGCTTCTTATTTCTTACTAGGGAAAGATTTGTTAAATTTTTGATTGTTTTTTACAGTGTTAAGTTGTTCATACCGGAGAAGTGGAAGATTAGCTTAGCTAAACTCCTTCCATTTGTAAGCCTAGATGTAAGGCAATTACAATAAACTTATTATTATTATTAACTATTGCAATGACCTGTGAATTCCGGCGATCACTGTCGCAATACTTCCTATCCAATGAACTCGATTAATATGTGAATTATACATGCATATTCCATTACTACAGCTCGCATGAGGGTGAAATTCTTACGGATGAAACGGATGTGGGAAGTTTTTCTCCAAGAAGAGGGAGAGAGCGATTGAAACCGATTGAGAGAGAGAGAGAGTGAGGAAGGGCGAACGTAGCATGAAGCACATAGCCATGGAGCAAAAGGAGAAAGAACGAGTGGGAGAGAGAGAAAGGGAGATCGAGAAAAAATACTTGCTATTTGTTGATGAATTCGTTTACTAGTTAATTATTAGAACTGTAGATGGCAATTCTGTCGCGAAACATCCTGTACTACATACAGTGAACGCAGATTTTTTAAATTTATTTATATTATCATTAGTATTTATACAGTGAGTTAAATTTATAAATATATATTTTTATAAAAAATCATCCTATACTAAGCACTTGTTCAGAGTAAGTAATATATTTGTTATTTTTTGTTAATTTACAATTTTTTATATCAATTCGGTTGAAGGTTAGGAAATTTCAATATTTACAAATAACATCTGGCATTTTAATTTTCCAGTCCAGTGAGAATTTGATATACTATTTTTCATAAAATATAAAATAAAAATATTTCATAAATTCTCTTCTCTAAATTTTAATTCAAGAAGAAAAGAGATTTAAAAATTAGTTCACCAAAGGAATTTCACATCTGACTTGTATACTTTGTAGGCACGCACTTTTTTTTTTAATAACACCCTGCTAATGGATACGGATTTCATACTTTTGGTTGGCAGAACGCATTGAAAAATTTCGTCAGTTTTACGTTCCAGCATGAACTCACAATATTCGTTTCGTGTTCGCATATTGACAAGCAGTTTACTTTTATCACATCATGTTTTGTTCTGACGTATTGTCATAAATTAAACACGTTCAAAGCAGAAGGCATTCTGGTATGTGATGATAATAAATAATGTTTTGCTAGCGAAACATTATTCAAAGTGGATATATCTGATGTGGTTATTTGATTAATTGCTGAGGAAAATTTAACATGTCTCCTCAAACAGCTCCTCACAGTGAAAGCAATGAATTTTCAAATATCACGTAAAATTAAATTATCTGTTACACTTCAGTAAAAATTTGAATTTTCACCATTTGACAGTTTATACATTGTGGAAAATTCAATATCAACAAAACTTTCTGAAAAATATAGAAAAAGTTTCATCCACGCTTTAATATCGATGCAAGAAGAAAATGATTAATGATATAATAATTTATTTCAGTTAATTTCAGTTCGGTAATGTAACATTCCGCAATCCATCATTTTCAAACTAGAACTTTATATTTTGTTGGTGCCAATTATTCAAGCAAATATTGGGAATGACAAATTATTATCCCAAGACTTTTCGCTCTTGAATATTTCCTATATGAATGAATAAATCACAAAATATAAGGATCAATATTTGATTATATATACCATTTAAATATAAAAAATCCTGTTAAGTATCGAATATACGTTCCTTAGATGATCGTACAATGATTAAAAGCACTTCTAGTCCAGTCAATGACGGTAAACAAAGTGTAGACTGTGTATTTATCCCATACACGGATTTGTATGAAAATTTGGATTTAGGTTCTACTTACCATCTATTTCAAAGTCTACCTTGTGCCGGGGGTTGTTTTTTCTCTGGGAGTGGATGCCACTCCTTCTTGGGATTCAAAAATTTTTCATTGAAAATAAGTACGGAGATCAATGAAATGACTAATTATAAGCAACTTTTGTTCAATGAAGTTTTTTCTGAAAGTCAATACTTTTCGACTTATTCGCGAATAAAATTGTCTTTTTTCAGGCAAAAAAAGCCACGTTTTCAGATTCTTTTTCGCGAATAACTGGAAAAATATGCATTTAATCGAAAAACCTGTAGAGAGCAAAATCATAGCTTATAAAAAACAAAGAAAATCGTGTATTTATAATGTATTCTGACCCAATACAAATGGAATTATTGCTTGTTGAAAGTTGATTGGCATTCACCACTATGTGTATTCATCAATATACTATAATATACATATTCAAATTTTTACAAAAATGTGCTTTTGGTTTTTTCCCCATAACTTGCTTAGTTTTTGAGCAATCAAGTCTTTCAAAAAACCATTTTGTAGGTATTTTTAAGAGCTATGAGCTCATCTAAATTTTCAGATTTTATTTTTGAAAAGGTTCATGCTAAAAGGGCTCAAAAAAAAAAACTTAGCGCGAACACACGCAAGCTTTAAATGGCCACATCTAACTCAATTTTTATC
Organism: Cynegetis impunctata; assembly: GCA_030704885.1. Lineage (NCBI taxonomy): Eukaryota > Metazoa > Arthropoda > Insecta > Coleoptera > Coccinellidae > Cynegetis > Cynegetis impunctata. Next base: position 19,299 of record JARQZK010004490.1, on the reverse strand, counting down.
CTACAAAAAAAAACCTACAATTTCGTACTCCAAAATTTTGCGTATCATTAACAATTTTTGAGTTATTTTGAAGAAAGGGCGATTTTTCGCAAAATTACGAAAATTTTTTTTTCTCTTCTAACTCTATTTTCTTCAAAAAGAAGTACTTTGAACTGGTCAAATACTCAGAACGTACCTATTATAAAAACATAAATGAAGTGAATTGTAGAGTGGCAACAATTTGTTTTTCTAATGGGGTGGAAGAGAGGGTGATATTTTGACTATTTTTTTTCAACGAGTAAATAGAAATCGACATTTTTCTCTTCATAACTAGCTTAGTTTTGATGCTAGAAACTTTTATAAGAAATAAAAATTAAGGGTTTTTAGAGGACTTTAAAAAAAGTTTGATGAGTTTTCCCCGAAATATGCATTGGTTTTTGGTTATTGTACGTAGATACTTTCCATTTTGGCGATTGAAAATACCAATCAAACTTTCACTGCAAACGTGTTTTTTTTTTGCCTGAAATCCGACAATTTCACTCGCGAATAAGTGGAAAAGAATTGACTTTCAGCAAAAACAAAAGTTGCTTAGAATTAGTCAATGTATCGATTTCCGTACTTATTTTCAATGAAAAATTTTTCACCCCAAGAAGGGGTGGCATCCACGCCCAGGGAAAAAGCAACCCCCGGCACAGGGTAGACTTTGAAAATGATGGTAAGTAGAACCTAAATCCAACGGTGCTGTATGGGATAAATACACGGGAAAATGGTCATTGACTGGACTATTCTGTGTTTTTAAAATTAATATAAAAATGATTCACAGTAGTAGTTCATCTAGTTCAATAAAAAAATTGCGCTTGACCGTAAAATTTCGGGCAATTCCAATTTTTCTTAAACTAGAAAATACTACAAAATTTGAAATTTTACGATTATGGGAAGAAAAGTCACGTGGAGTTTTTTTGTGTAATATTATCAAGCATCCTGAAGCTGAAGAATTCAGAGTAGAATGAAAATTGATCAATTAATCACTATAGTTGTTTTTCGATTATCTAATACTATAATAATTGAATTGTAGGTATATTCTTTGGAAATATATGAAAAACATTCATTCATACTAATATTATAAAGAGGAAATATTTGATTGTTCGTTTGTTTGCATTGAATAGGCTCCGAAACTACAGAACCGATTTGGAAAAGTCTTTCATTGTTGGGAAGCTACACTTTCCCCGGGTGACAAAGGCTATATTATATTTTCAAAAAAATTAGGGGTCCTTAATAAAACTCCACTATGTAACCGAGGATTATATTCTTTTCATCGCGTGCGCAGCGAGAACTATTGATGATAGAATAAAATAATGTACTAAGACTTTGCAGAACATATCATTATTTACAAAGTGTCGCGACAGCATATGTCTTACTATTATAGTTATACCACAATAAGTGGTCTTTTATTTTAAAAATTCAATTGAAATGCCGCCGCTAGAAAAGGTTCTTTATTTGTATTTCGGTGTTAATCCTCATCAAAATAAATTACTTTATATTCAAGACTGTTTCAATACCTTTATAGAACGTTTTGATTTATTTAATTCGGACATTCCATTCGAAAGATACGAGTTTAAAAATGTAAGTATTAGAAAAAAGTTGCGTGGTAGCCGCTCACGCTGCTCGGCTAGCTAGGCAGCACCTTATGCAATGTAGGCGTCACTGTGTTACGGGCCGTACGGAAGGGAACTCAATGTCAAGAAATGAAGTGCTCACTCGTGTGGTCGGCTTCCTACGAACTTGTCAAATAGAAGGGTTTAAGTGTGTGTATTATAATTTTTAATTTTCAATTTTTTGTTGAGTACCCGTGCGAGGCCGGGGCGGGCCGCTTGTGAAATATAAAGTGGGGAAACGACAATTTTGTTTTATCATAATAATATATTATGCAGGTTGTTATAAGAGAACCAATTTTTTTAATTTAATAAGTATAGAAAACTCTTTTTCTGATCTATTGCACTCGGGGTTATTCAACCTTTGTTTTTCTCAATCCAATTGGGTATATTCTTCGTGTTTAAAATCAGATTAGGGGCCTCGGTAGACCAGCGGTAATGTGTACCGCCTATGTTGTTTTTAAACCGAGGATTGTGGGTTCGAGTCCCACCTTGCTCTTGGGTGTTGTATATGTCCGGAATTTAGTGGTTCTATTTATATAATTAAAATTGTTGTGTAATGTACATAATTTACAAGGCCATTGGCCATTCGGAACCGGCGTTAAACAGTAGGTCCCTTTAGAAAAAAAAATCAGATTGAATACTTTGCTTCTATATTGGTAAATTATTCAAATGTGGAACTGAGACTCATCTTCTAGATATTTCTCATCTAGTACCTAAAATTATAGTTATTTTTAAGGGTTGTTTTGTACTATTGTTTGTATTTTTATTGAAGCCTACTTGTATTTTGAAAAGTTTTTTTAATGGTATTTTTTCATCGAAATAATATTTTGTTATGAAGATGCTTCGTGAAGCACTGAGCTATATATTCATGTGCATTCTGATGAGTGGAGTTCAGTAGGATGTACCTATATACTTTCGAATATTAATTTGAAAAAGTTTACCTTGGTTCCTCTACATTAACATTTGTTCGGGGAAGAAATAAAATTATGGAATTGGTTCAGTTGTTCAGGCTTTCTACTGAAATAGACAAATACATAATCGACACATTTTAATCAAAAATATGTATGCACAGCTTTTGTTGATTGATTTATCTTGCTTTCAATCCTGATAAATAAATTGAGATTATTCATATAAAACATCTTTTTAATTGAACCAACGTGTTGTAATAAAGCCCTCATAAGAACTTGTATGAGCTAGCAGATAATCTCAACTCATCTTCACAATGACTCCTCAAAACTATTCTCAAATTGAAAAAAAAAGCATCATAATATATAATTAAATATATGATTGCAGGTGGTATCGCAGAGCCAATATCTTTTACGCACATGGATATGGACATGTTTTCTCAATAAGCTCCAAAATATGTGCCAAAAGAGGCTGTTGGTAGTGAGTATTGCGTCGAAATCCTTTTCCGTCGATATTAGAAAGTCTTTCTAAAATATTTTCGAGAGCAAACAGCTTTTCAACTTTTCGAAATGTTGAGTAACACAAGGTCTGTTTAATTTTTTTGCTCTTTCAGGGCTCATAAAATGAACCTTTCAATTTGAAAATTCGGAGTTCTTTTTTAAAAACATTTTAAGACGATATTTACCATAAATGCTAGAACCTTTGTCACCTGTGTACTTGAGGCAGGCAATGATGGAGATTTTTGCCTTGAGTTTCTGCATGTTTTCTTTGAGGAAGTTGGCAAATTGAAGAGAGAAGTAGATGGCTCGGCAATAGACTGGGTGGTTGGAGATGAAGGTTCAGTTATAGACTGAATGGTTGTAGCGTTTTGATTACATGAAGCTATCTCATCAGCACCACTTGGCCCATTATTACCAATATATAGGTATAGTAGTGGTTATTGATAATTCGTAGTCTTCCTCTGTGAAAAAATGTGAGTTCAGGGGAACAAAACTTGCTGCCTTCATTCCTAGGGCCTGGTGAAGAAGGCTTGGCTCGTACTCAACAGCAATGGTTTCGCTTAGATTCGCAATCAAGTCCTTGCACATGGGACTGTAGGAAGTCTTCGAAGGAACAGAAAACTGACATCCAACGGTTGTTGGATGTATGCTTGTGTTTGTCTATGAGTTTCAGTGGTTCACACAATTTAAATAGTTGGGTAATTTATATTGTTCACAAGCCCATTGGCCGTTCGAAACCAGTGTGAAACTGTAGGTTCCTTGTAAGTTAAAAAAACCGTTATAGTTGAGGGAATCTTCAAAGGATCTAAAAACTGACATCCAATGGTTGCATACGATCGATAGCATGAGATTGAAATCCAAGAAGGTTTATGAATCTTTTGCGGCAAAAATTTATGCTCCTCAAAATAATGTGAGCGGGATGCACGTTATTGTTCAGCTGTTATCAACATACATATCATAGCTATATCTTACATACCTGATGGCATAATCTATTAACGAAACTGTCAAAATTCTGGTTTGGAAATAAAATTTTCAGCTTTCGCAACTCATTTCGTAGTTTATTGAACCCAGTTAAGAAATAATTCAGAAAATTGACAGAAGAATTCACTAGTAAAATAAAATAAACTTTCGAAGCATCAGTTCAGTCAAAACAAAATTCGTAGTAACCGTCAAAAAAACGCATCCAAAGCAGTTCTACAATACCTCTGGCGGTAGAGAGATATCACATACATCATCACAATTCAGGCTTCTAGTTCCAGAACGTAGAAATTCGAGATCGCCATTTTACCTACACTCTCGATCTTACCTTACCCTATCGTGTCCAACATAAAGAAAGAAGTTTATGTTTAGGCTTCGGTAGACCAGCGGTAAGGCGTACCGCTTGTAAGCCGAGGATGTGGGTTCGAGTCCCACCTTGCTCTTGGTTGTTGTGTATGTCCGGAATTTAGTGGTTCTAATTATAAAGATAAATTGTTGGGTAATATACATCGTTTACAAGCCCATTGGCCGTTCGCAACCGGCGTTAAACTGTATGTTTCGTCTTCGAAGAACACCTACCCGGTGAACAAAGACGTCTAATATGGAGAAAGGCAATTCAATACTGTTCAAAATAAGGCTCAAAATAACTATTTTATCGTAAAATATATTCAGCAAAACTGACAATCTCAAAATGTAATTTCATAAATTGACAACGTCAAAAGGTTTTGTTTTTCATATACAGAACATCAACCGTTAGAAAAATCACTTCATCGAGTTTCTTCAACATACTCCCACCTTGAGTTACAAAACTTCAGAGGAGTAACTCAAATTGAAATCACCCTGTATACTTCGATGGGGGTTTGACTACTCTCCCATATCTTGTAACAAGAGGTTTTTTCTCTTCTTCCATTTTCTCTCCTCTGATCCTTTTAGGAGCAGGAAATTCGATTTCGTTATCGCGACTATTGATTTCGAGAGGATAAATTCTTTGCACTGGTCTCAATAATGACCCTGTAGCTGTTTTCAAGCGAACTACTCGAATTTTACCATCTCGACCTGGAATCATTTCTTCTATTCGCGCCAGTGGCCAATCCATTCTTTTAATGTTGTCCAATCCCACTAAAACTATATCTCCCAATCTTATATCATTGGCATTTTTACCTTTTGAAAATAATTTCAATTGTCCTAGATATTCTGTGCGAAATCTTCTGCGCAAATCTTCTTTCAGTTTGAGTCTATGTCTCAAATGTTTCCTGAGATCAGTAGCTTCTGTTGCATCCACATCGGGAACACCGACTTCCCGAATTTCATGTAGGAACATAGCAGGTGTCAACGGAACCAAATCCCTGCTATCTTCATGGAAATAAGTCAATGGTCGGGAATTTACCACCATTTTACCAAGGGAGTTAAAAATGAATCTTCGTATCCAACTCAATATCCTCACGAATTTTTCGAATCCAGAAAAACGCTCGTAAATCCAGGAAAAACAAATTTTCAAAGACATCATTGAAGAAGTCACACACTTCCTATTTTCAATGTTGATGACCTCTTCTTCGACAACATAATTCTGAGAAGGCCACAGTTCTGAAGATTGTTTCAGCCATTCCGGACCCTCCCACCATCTCGACTCGACCAATTGCTCTGGAGAACATCCACGAGAAGGAAGGTCGGCCGGATTTAAATGACCTGGCACATAGAACCATGTCTCCTTATTGGTCAAATTACGGATTTCTGCAACTCGATTCCATATGAAGGGTTTCCAGTTATCTTCTCTTTTGATCCAAGCGAGAACTGTGGTTGAATCAGACCACCAAAAGACTGGCATATCGACTGAAAGATTCTCCATTACCATTTTTGACAATCTTGCTCCAATCGTAGCTGCTAAAAGCTCTAATCGAGGAATTGTCATTTCTTTGATAGGCGAAACTCGGGATTTTGCTTGAATCAACTGGACATGTACTCCTCTAATCGACTCAGATCTCAGAAAAATAGCAGTTGCGTACGAAAGACGGGAGGTATCACAAAATACGTGTAGAGACCATCCTTTATGGATTGCATCAGTGAAGATTCGTCAATGAACGTTTGAAGTTCTTCTTTGCTGTCTACACTGGACACACAGTTGTCTACATAAAAACCCTTCAATAATTTCTGAATGATCGATTCTATGGAGGAATTCTGGTTTGCTTCAGAAAATTTTCTCAAATGGTACTCTATAACGGCTCCCAGCAAGAATGGACTACACGTTACTCCGAAAACAACTCGAGTATGGCGATAGGTTTTTAATTCTCCATCTTCATCGTACCAGAGAAAACGTAAGAAGTCTTTGTCAGTAGATGTCAAACTAATTTGAAGGAATGCTTTCTTTATGTCAGCAATTACTCCAATCCTGCCTAATCGAAATCTGATCAAAATTGAAGGAATCAGTTCTATCAGATTGATACCTTTTTCCAAGCACTGATTTAATGATGGATGAGATTTTTCTTTAGCAGAAGCATCGAAAACAGGTCTGATTTTCGTAGTAGCACTGCTTTCCTTGATAACGTGACGATGGGGTAGGTAATAACCCTGATTCTGGAGATCTGATGCTGGAACGTCTTCAATGATTCCTTCCTTCAACCGTTCCTTGAAAACTTGAGAATATCCCTGACGATATCCATCACTATTCAATTTTTTCATCAAATTTTCAAGTCTTCTTTGTGCCATTGCAAAATTGTTGGGTAATGGAGGATGACCCTCAATCCAAGGCATATGAACCTCATATCTTCCATCTTCCTTTCTCGAAACAGTTTCAGTGAAATGTTCCATTACTGCTTTCTCTGTCTCCTTCTCTGATTTCTGCTGGTATGGATCGGTGATTCCAAGGACGTCAAGACTCCATAAATCGGCTGGGCCTAAATCTCTACTCAACATGGAAGTAACAACCAGCATTGAAGAATTGATATATTGCTCATTCGAAGTAACTTTGCCAATTATTGTCCATCCCAATAGCGTATGCAATGCCACGAGACCACATTTGAGTTCATAGCGTTTTCCAGTAAGTAACTTCCCAGCAATATCAGCTCCAATTAAAATATCAACGGGGCCATCTCTCTCGTATCTGTAATTTCGATTCCCAATGACGATAGTTCATCCATCCAGGGTCCCTGCCTCACAGAAGTAATATTGTTACAGATCACTGTTTGGTCTAGAGCTTCGAAGTTACAAGCATAGTCGTCAAGGATACTACTGAGTCGAATTCGGTAACAGTGATGGTTGTAAACGTTAGTATTGGTACCGCCAAAAAGAGCATGCACCATTTTTTCTCGTCGAATAGATTCATATAACATCTCAGAAGCAACGGATTGTTTTATGTAAGACCTCTGTGAACCGGTGTCGATTATAACTCGTGCCATTCGTGATTTATTCAATCCATTAAGTTTTACTGTCAGAGTTTGTAAAAATACTTCTGCATAGGTATTATTCGAAAGCGAATTCTCGACATTCAAATGTTTTGTAGCAGGTACAAATTTTTCAGTTGATTCCTCATTCTTTGTACACATGATATCAACATGTCTTCCATTACAAATTGAACACACTGAATTTACTCTGCATCTTCTGGCAATGTGACCATATTTTAGACAAAGATGACAGCACCCCCGCTCAATCAATTTCTTCTTTCGTTCAGCTAAGGTCCAATTTCTTGCTTCGGAACAAGTTTCACTGCAATGACTTGCACTGCAAAATTGACATTTCTTCTGGAATTTATTATTCATCAGTCCAGATGCAGTCGGAAGAGCAGTTTTCATGGGAGTAGAATCGACAATCTTTTTTGTTTTAGATTGCATGTCGAAACCAGAGACCGCCAAAGTAATCCGCTCTTCATTCTGAACTTCCTTCCTGAGAAAAATCATCAGGTTATCCAAACGTATTTTCAAAGTGGATTCAACGTCATAATGACTACTCCTTTGCCATACCCTAATCAAATCTTCGGGGAGGCAAGATTCCACCAATGGGTATAACATCGCTGCACATTTGTCTGATGTAACATCTAGAGTTTCCAATGATCGTAACTGAGATTCAAGCTTATCATACAGGAAACTGAGCTTATTCTTATTTCCAATACTATTCAGAACTAATTTCAGCAACTCTCGTACGTAAACTTCAACAAGAAGATCTTTTCTGCCAAATCGACTCTCAAGGCTTTCAATAACTTTGGGATAATTGTCTCCGCTAGGTGGATAACTCTCAACTAATTGACGAGAACGAGAGTTCGGAACCATCGCTTGGAGAAGATATTGAAACTTGTCTTCAACGGGAAGATCTTCGTCATCGTGAATACGCTTGAACTGACTCCAAAATGGAAGCCAGTCTTTAATATCACCTCCGAATTTCTTGAATTCGATAGTAGGTAGTTTCAGTTTACGCCTCATGTGGCTGGAACAATTAGTACTAGTTACATCAGATTGATTCGGTAAATGACTCTCAACTATCAACTTAAGTTCGTGGTATTTATTCATAAAATCATCTGCTGATTCGATTTCGGATAGTAAAGTACTTTCTTCGCTGCTATCCGACTCTAGGACATATTCTAACAATTGTCTGTCCAAATCTGCTATCAATACAATTTTCTGGTCCAAGATTCGAACTTTTCCTCGAATTTCAATAAAATTAACATTCTTCCCAGCAAGCAGTGTAATCACCGCATCATAAATTCGAGTAAAAGACGCTCTTTGAGCTTCAAGCATCTTCTTCACCTTCTCCATAGTCTATCACTGAAAGTGTGTCCTGTCACGGTCGCCAAAATGTTTCGTCTTCGAAGAACACCTACCCGGTGAACAAAGACGTCTAATATCGAGAAAGGCAATTCAATACTGTTCAAAATAAGGCTCAAAATAACTATTTTATCGTAAAATATATTCAGCAAAACTGACAATCTCAAAATGTAATTTCATAAATTGACAACGTCAAAAGGTTTTGTTTTTCATATACAGAACATCAACCGTTAGAAAAATCACTTCATCGAGTTTCTTCAACACTGTAGGTCCCTCCAGTAAAAAAAAAAAAAAAAACTTTATGTTATGTTAAAAATTGAATACCAAAACCCACCGTTTCATATAGCCAAAACTGTGCAGTTACTGTCGCTTCAATGACACATCGCTCATCACTGCCGATGATGGCGACGCGAACAGCTGCAACAATATCGCAGTATTTATTGCATGTGTACATAAAGAGTGACATATGATCAAATTATTCTAGCGTGAAAATTAAAATAACAGCCTCATTTCCTCCTGGGGCGTGTTTACTCTAGGTACCTTAGATTTTGAATACATCACCTATCTCCACTATGTAAATCAATGATTTTTGTATATTATAAGATAGAGAATCTATATTAATAATTTTTAAGCTATTCACCACTTTTTGTCAGATTCTAGTAAAATACAAAGAGTTTTAAGACGCTCGTCATTGTTTTACTAGCTGCGTATTTTAAGGTGAACTCGATAATAATCCACCCATTTTAGATGCAACACTATGCAAATTAATTAATTAATTCAGAATATTTTTTGTACTACGTGATGGTCGGATATTCATATGTGTTCCATGATTTATCATATATTGAATTTACTCCTCTTGTTTAATAATCGTCATTGACTAACATAAGCAAACAGCAGCATAAGTTGAATTTATTCACATTATTGTTTCTCCGAATTTCATATTCATAAATTTCTATTAGAAACAAAATCTGCACTGTATCTAAAAATAGTAGTATTCATCTGAACTAGAGTCACGTATTTTGAACGTGGCGATAGACCATATCGTGCTACAATTCGATGAGAGAATAATCCTTCTGCTTACAAGTAATTCCTTTCTGCTCAACTTCCACTTTTATAGTTTTTAATTATAAAACAAATAAACCTTATTTCAAATTTTCATCAATTTATATTTCTAATATTTATGAAAGTTTCATGAGAAAAGTTCATTGGAAATCGGAAAAAAGTAAGGCCTTTGTGGATGTGCAAACTAACTATTGAAGTTTCTCAATTGAAAATGCTGTCTGGTGTATCTCTATTCATACACCAAAATGTAATATTTACTCTGGATGGATCTTGTCCCTGAATTTATGTTTACTTTCATGTACTTCAGGAAATCAAATAGGTATAGTCTACTCCAAAGTATCTAAAATTGAACAAGAATGATTTAAATTCATGTAACTGAGGAAGTGCTTTGAATCGTTGTATATTAGAAAAAAGACGTTCATTATACAGAAATAAGAAAATTGATTAAATGAGATGTAATATTTAATAAGAGAAGAAAAAATTATTCCACACATTAAAAGAATATAAAAAAATATATAATTAATTTATAAGGAATATTCATTTATGAAAATATTTTTTGATCAGCAGATATGAAAAATTGAGAAACAACATAATTAAAACAGGAATATGGAAAAATAGTGGTGTTCTGAATGAATCTGAATGAAATAATATAAACGGTAAATATTAAAATGCTAGAATAATAGTTTGCATATTTAATGCAGCATGTTTCAAAGCTTATTGAATATGATATTATGATCTATACAGGGCGAACCACGATGAACTGCATCGATCGATATCTCAGAAAGTGAATGTAGGAAAAATTTGAAATTTTGGAAACTTGCTAGATGTCTTGGGGCCTATACAACTAAAATATTTTCATCTATTATTACATTTTTGGATTCTACTTAAGATTCTAGGCAGATTCTATGTATCATGTCCTATACCTAAGTCTAAGCGTTTTTGACATATTTAGGTTTTCATGTCAAAAACGACGATTGCAAGCCCTAATATAATAATTATCAATTGTTCCTATAGGGAAGCCTTTTTTACTTACTTTGAGTTAGATTCCTTGTTCGCCGTATAAAAATATTAAATTGTCAATATTTCGAAAACTTCAAATTTAAGGTATAGATAACCTCATACTAAGTTACCTTAATTTTTGATGCTTGATACTACAAAATAAAAAAAATAGGGGATTTCCATTTGAAAAAATTGATTTTTGTCAGTTTTCTCAATCTCATGTTAGATCTTATTTTTTGAACACTCTGTATGTTTAATTATCCAAATATTATACAAAATCTATTGAAGTATGTCCTTTTCAACAAGGAATCTAACCCAAAGTAAGTAAAAAAGGCTTCCATACAGGAACAATTGATAATTATATTAGGGCTTGCAATCGTCGTTTTTGACATGAAAACCTAAATATGTCAAAACCGCTCAGGCTTAGGTATAGGATATGATACATAGAATCTACCTAGAATCTTAAGTAGAATCCAAAAATGTAATAATATATAGGGTATCCCATTTGAAATAAGCGACTTAGGGTCTATTTCCGGTGTAACCGAAAGTGCCCAATAGATGAAAATATTTTAGCTGTATAGGCCCCAAGACATCCAGCAAGTACCCAAAATTTCAAATTTTTTCCTGCATTCACTTTCTGAGATATCGATCGATGCAGTTCGTCGTGGTCCACCATGTATATATATATATATATATATATATATATATATATATATATATATATATATATATATATATATATATATATATATATATATATATATATATATATATATATATATATGAGTCGTTTAGAGCAAAAGGGGCCCAAGCCACAATCTTTTCAAAATTGAGCTAAGAGCAAAAATGATCTACAAATAATACAAATTTTAAACGTGCAATACTGGGCCTATTTCGACCATTCACAAGATGTCACATAAATTCACTATTGCACACACTGCAGGTTAATACTCGCGAAAACAAGACTGGCCCAACCCACTTCTGGGCTACTTTTTGCATTCAGTTGCGACCTCATATTTTACCGCCTGCGTTTGATGTTATTTTCAAAGCATACCTTTTCTTCATTAAAGTGAAGTTCATTTTAAAAAAGTGGAATATTATGTCTGTTAGTGACGAAAATAGAAGCCCTGGTAGGTAAAGTATATATTTTTTGTTCTTAAAGTAGTACTTAATAGCATTTTTATCAGATCAAAAGCGGTATTTTGAATGTTATTTTAAAAACACTGTATTGACTCAATCAGAACATTGGCAACAAGTTTTTGTATTGCGATTCATGATCTTCAAACTAGCAAGGTGCACATGTACATGTGGGTTGAGAGTATAATGAGTTTTGATCAGTGCGGGGGTTGAAATAGAAATTTTGAAATGGCTGACATTACCTTATCCAGCGACTACAAAGTTGACATCATTGACCACAAATTTTATTATCTGGACACTCTTACCTTCCTAATAATCAAGACTTTGGTCTAGTTGAAAAACAAAAAACTTTATAAAAATATTTATGTTTCCAATGATAGGATGCAAGTGGTTCTTGTTATCATGAAAAAAATCCATTCAGAGTAGTTGTTATGACATCCAGCAATTTTTTTTCAACATAAGAACTACTTAGAGAAAGTATTGTAAAATCTTTAAAAAATAGAAGCTGATGAAAACAGTGGCTACGTATACAGTGGTTTCGGTATGATAAAGAAAAACCTCAATTGTGTCAATAACGAAGAAGTTTTATTTAGCGAAGTTAATGTAAAAAACGAAGCAAGCAAACCTTCCAGGAAATGGCCAAACCTCTTCCTCTGTTTGAAGGACCCAAGCTCATGCAAGAAATACCAATACTTATTATCTCTACTTGACGATATTCTGCCAGTATACCATGAATTTTATAATCAACTGGTACACAATGAATGTGTTGAAGAACACCAAGATATTTTTGAAGATCACGGTGTGGAAGAAAATGAATAATAACACTTTAAGTTAAGTTTCATTCAAAAATGTCTTATCATTTATCTAAAAATAAATTATTTTGTATCGAAAATTCCTCTTATTGTGAAGTCAAATAACAAAAAAGATACGCAAAAATGGCCCAGCCACACTGAAAATTCCATTTTTCAACAAAAATGGTCCAAATACTTATGTATAATAACCTAACATTCACCTGAATTCAAATAAATTAAGATACTCTTAACATCGCCTCTAGTAATTACTTGATTAACTTACAAAAACCTTCATAATTTTCTTATTATCGCGAAAGTAGCCCAAGTTGAAAATAATTATTATGGAGAAACAAGCAAAAGAATATCAATATGTATACCTGAACAATATTGATCACAAGAATTAATTCCTAAAGAAGCTTATTCTCAATTGTTTGACCTATCAATAAGTTACATTAACGGTGTTTTTTCTATCTCTCTGCAATTAATGCAAAAAATAATACTAATTTGAATAAAAAAGTGATACTATATTCAAAAGAGTACTAAAAAGAATGATAGACACATTCACTCCCAAATCATGTATTGAAATTTATATTATGTCGAATAATATGTACCTATAAAGTCTCAAATGAGACTTTTTAATTAAATATGATAACTTGAAGTCGATAGAAAATGAAAAAACTCTGTGATAGTTTAAAATTAAATCAGTAGTAATACACTTGTCTAAAAACCACAAACTATAAACTTTAATATTTCACCTTTTACAGCATTGTCAAGAACAAGCTGAGTACAAATTATCCACATAGAAACTCAAACTCAAATGTTAACATTATTTTCTGCGTTTGTTACCTGGTGATCGATAAGTTGTTATTTAATACCTGGCTTTCCAAATTACCTGAGGTTCAACAGAGGTGAGAGCTGTAGGTCAAATTGGTCATTTAGTAAATTGTAATTGGGGGATTAATCATCAGGTGTATTATTTATGTAATTGCACTTACAAAGACCAAACCCAGGGGCGTAGCTACCGCCGTATCAGCCGTATCAATGATACGGGGCCCCGGTCTACAGAGGCCCCTAACGTGCCTACAGAGTTTTCACTTCAGAAATGAGAAAAGTCAAAAACATCAATTTCTTTTTTTGCCGGGTTAAGCGTGCTCCCCAAAGTTGGCAACATCGTACATCGGTTATTGCGGGATTATCCCGATTAAGTCATTCCCTTAAACGGGGGAATCTGGCATTAACCGATGTACAATGACAAACCATGGAGAGCAATTATATTCACGCGTTTTATTTCATCCCGGTTCAAACGTTATTATTATTACTTTGTTATACAATACAATGTTGTTCTTCCGATTATTTGTTAGTTACTTAGTTTGATTTGTACAAAGCATGAGTCAAAAGAAAAGAGATTATCCCAGTGGATGTATGAAAAGAAAATGTAAACAGAAAAGGAAAGAGGTTATGAAAAAAATGCCCAAAATTTCTTCATTTTTTCAGCAATCAGCTTCTGTGAGTGATATAGATTGCAATGGTGAGTACTGCCT
>JARQZK010004489.1:137500-152765 GCA_030704885.1 Cynegetis impunctata | reverse complement strand
GATGTTGATATTTCGATGCTTCGTGAACACCTTATAAACCGGCTCCGCTAGGAGGTTTGTTTGATTAGTTTCAAATAAATTTCCTAGTTCACTTAATTTTATAACCACGGGGAGTGTTTTTCCGTTTAACACGAATAATTCTTACTTATATTCATTTGGCCATTGCGACATAAAATTTCGGAGGGCGATTTGCTGCTTGAAAGGTAGCTGCGCTGCGCAAGAAAAGTTGAATGACTCATCGACTTGTATGTGTCAACTTTAGCTCTTGCTTACGCAGAATATAGTAGCGTTATTACTTCGGTGTGTTCCGTGACAGTTATCGTTATAGTTTTCGTATGTGCTAAGCAAAATGTTCTTTCGTCTGGTCTGAAAGATGTGGTTCCAAATTGTTTCCGACTGGTGGCTTGCTGTTTCATATTTATTATTATATGTAATGATTGTTGAGTAATACTAGAACCAGAAATATGTATGAACTGTTTGAAATGTTGGTTTGGTTATCTATCTCTTTTCCGCTCGATTAGATGATACTGATGAGTATTTTCAGTAGTCCAATATCGGAAGGAAGGGCGAACTCACAGTCTAGAGTCTATCATTATTCTCATCGATCGGGCGACTAAACAAATTAACTAAGATCTACACTCAATTAACCGTTCTTATCGTTAGTAGACTCGCTCTCGGTTAATTGAATCTTCCCCTTGGGTAGAGTGCACTGTTCGCGTAGACTGCTTATATTTACCACAGCGTCCGCTAAAACAGGAGGTTTGTTTGATTTAGCTTTCAATAAATGTCCTAGTTTCAGCTTAATTATGGTTATATAAATTAAGAATAGAGAGAATAAATATTATATTCTATTTTAAGAAATTACATAGTTGTATGCTTAATATATGTAATAAAATTATATCAAAATTCTGGTATACTCAGTCACCGGATTATAATAGATTGGTTGGATAGTATTTGGATTATATACGCTATATATATATATATATATATATATATATATATATAAAATTATATATATATATATATATATATATATATATATATATATATATACATATATATA
This sequence comes from Cynegetis impunctata, assembly GCA_030704885.1. NCBI lineage: Eukaryota > Metazoa > Arthropoda > Insecta > Coleoptera > Coccinellidae > Cynegetis > Cynegetis impunctata. The sequence continues at coordinate 151,702 of JARQZK010004489.1, read as the reverse complement.
AATATATATATATTTGAATTTATATATTTGCCTTGTCATTTGATGAATACCACAAACAAACGATTGCTGTAATTTTCGATGAAAGTTTTTTGCTAATAGATTATTTTACAATCTCAGAGGTAATAAATTGTTATTATAATAGTCAATCATATCGGAAACAAAAAGCGACTAACTCTCTAGAAAGCGATTGTGCAAAACCTCTCTTAGGTAGCGATAGAACTTAATATAAAGAGAGGGACTACCCAAGAAAATAACAGTCGTCCTAAGTAAGTACATCTGTAATTAAACTCCACAGTTATTCCTTTGATGTCAAGCTTTAAGAGCTTTAAGTAAGGTATTTAGTATCAGTAAGATGAGCCAAATAGACTTAACATTACCGTTGTGGTGGGATTTTGGATATAAACAGATTACAAATACAGGGATGGGACAAAAGTTTAAGCTTCTTAAGGGACCACCAAGAAGAACTTAAAAAGATATTTTGAATCCTGTGAACAATAGACGAATTGAATATATACTTACTTCTATAATTCAAGTTTTCCAGAATTATTAGTAAACATTTTTTCGGCTGAAATTTGTCGTATTTCCTATTATAATATTTTATAATAATATATATATTTTTGCAAATAATTAATGATTTGACGGACAGTGGAAAGTTGTGATCCATTCTACTAATTCAGCGAAAACTTCGACAAACTATATAACATTATTTTTTATAGTGTATTTTTTATAGTATATGTTAATTCATTTCTTTTATTCATTTACATTGCATGAAGTGGGCTAGTTGCAAGACTTTCGTGCACAATTTACAAATTCATGAAAGGAATCTCCAGTATACAAAATATCTATGAGATATTTAGAATAACAACATTTCTGGATTCATTCAATTATTCGTGATAGGTTTAGTAAATGTTTTATACTCTTGGGAGTAATGTTATGATAATTAATGTTGAATATTTTCTTATCACAGAATCTGCATCGGTTTTAATAATCCCCTCCACTTAATTGATACATTGTTATTCCAAGAACTAAAGAGTATTCGCTTGAAGAATTTTGATTTAGGGCCGAACAGAAGGATAGCACGTGATTCAGATAATAGAACATCTCCTGATAACAAGATCGACACGTGTCATTATGCGATTCACTTTGTTAACAGTTGTGTGTGTTCAAAATAAACGGCGAGTTATTATGATAAGGGTGGCGAACACCGAACAGCATGTGGGATCCCTCATTTCTGCTTTGATTTTTATATATATTTACTTATAGATATATATATATATATATATATATATATATATATATATATATATATATATATATATATATATATATATATATATATATATATATATATGGGTGAAATAAGTGAAAACTTTCTTCTCTATCTCAAGCTTTTTGGATTTATTAATCCCTGCATCAGGAGATGCTACAAGTATGGGTTGGTGAAACGAAAGTTAGGCTTACAAAGGAGTTGTGGTTACATTCAAAGATTTTAACCAATTTAGTAAGTAACTCCTTTGGAAGCCTAACTTTTGTTTAACCAACCCATACTTGTAGCATTTCCTCTTGGAGAGATTAATAGATCCAGAAAGCTTTTTGATGTAGAGGAAGAAAGTATACACTTATTTCACCCAGACTGCAATCCCAAATATTGAACTGTGTGTTTTTACTAGTCAGTCGACTACCCTTATCCTATATATGTATATATATATATATATATATATATATATATATTTATTTTTATATATTTATAGTATATGTAAATATATATAAATATATTTATATATATATATTTATATATATATATATATATATATAAATATATATATATATATATATATATATATATATATATATATATATATATATATATATATACGATTGGTTTTTGGAACCTGCTTTTCTATATTTAAGTAGATTATGGTTGGCAGTGCGAGGTGAAATAAATGTTATAAATTTAGCTTCATTAAAAGTTTATTCAATAAACGTTTCGGAGGTTCTTCACTATTCGCTTATGTTATAAATAGTCTGCAACAATATAGAAGTTATAGCAATTTCAATAATTTGTAACCTAACATCTTTTACTTATGATATGGTGAACACAAATAGTTTAAATTTTATGTCACTTGATCAAAACAAAAATTATAGTTCATTTCTTTTGTCCCTTTGGTTTTCCAAACAGATAGAAGAAATGAACTATAACTGTCCTCCCATTCTTTTCGCACCTTTCACTATTCACTATTATATAGTAGGTATGTATATATATATATATATATATATAATCTCTTGATAATTATTAGCAATAACAGGCTGGTTGAATCTATATATATCTATATATATATATATATATATATATATATATATATATATATATATATATTATAATATAATAGTATATTCATATTTTTAATTAGAATGAGGTGGAGCGGTCACTTGACGCATATTTCGATATTGGAAATTTCTTGTTGAACATTTGTGTATTGATTTGAAATTTTTTTTTTGAAAAGACAAGGCTGCTTTGTTCTTGCTAATTATTTATTAGTAATGCTATTCAGGTCTAATATTAACATTCAAATGTTATCATTAGATGGTAAGGCAGGGAAACCAAAGAATACCTTTTACCTACTGTAATGTTGAAAATAAAATAATAGGGTACTATTTATCTAACATACAAAGAAATTAGTCCATGGGGGAAAGACATTAAAGAATGTGAGTATGAATTATCGGTATATGTTAGTTTATATGGAAGCAGCCGTTGACACGTGTTTCGGACTCTTTGGTGCCTCATCAGAAAGGCCGTATAGCCAAGCATTGGATTGAAAATTTGAAGATGAAAATAGTACATACAAACAAAATCCTCTGATACGGAAGACAATCACACATATTGTGGTTTATTGTTTGAACTCTCCCGGTATGGGAGATTTGGTCAAACTTTGGCCACGGAGGCGATTAATGCTATCCGCGAGAAACTAAGAACGAGTGTAAATAAACAATAACAAAGAAATTAGTCGCGGGAAAATATTCAATAGGTAGAGGCAAAATAATCGGTATAGTTCGTTTATATGGAAGTAGCCGTTTTTAATGAAATTTTTTATTATTTTAGAATTTCAAAATCTTTTAAAAAAAGGTACTTACTAGTTTAGAACAATACTTGAAACTCTCAGCTTAAGTTTGGGGTCATTGCCATAGTTTTTCAGCTTGCAAATATTTTTAATTATTTATATCGAATTGTTGTTGCCTGTGATCTATTTTTAATCTCTTGATAATTATTAGCATAATACAGGCTGGTTGAATCTTTAAAAAACTGCGATTTTATTAAAAAGTTGACGTTCACTACGATATTCGTTATTTGAAATTTTCTTTGACATTTATTGATTTGAAAAATTTTTTTGAAAAGACAAGGCTGCTTTGGTCTTGCTAATTATTTATTATATGCTATATTTCAGTCTAATATAAATTCAAAATAGTTTATCATTAGATGGTAATGGGAAACCAAAGAACCTTTAACGCTACGTAATGTTTGAAAATAAAAATAATAGGGTACTATTTATCTAACAACAAAGAAATTAGGTCATGGGAAAACATTAAAGATGTGGAGTAGAATTATCGGTATAGTACATTATATGGAAGGCAGCCGTTTTGACACGTGTTTCGGACTCTTTGGTCCTCATGCAGAACGGCCGTAGCCCAGCATTGTGATTGAAGATTGAAGATGAAAATAGTACAGCAAGCAACAAAATGGCTCTGATACGGAAGACAATCACACAATTGTGGTTTATTGTTTGAACTCTCCGGTATGGGAGATTTGCTCAAACTTTGGCCACGAGAGGCGATTAACGTCAACGTTTTCGTTACTAAAATCGAGTTTTTTTAAGATTCAAGCCAGGCCTGTTTATTGCTAATATGTATCAAGAGAGATTAAAAATAGATCACAGGCAACAACAATTCGAATATATATATATATATATATATATATTTATATATATATATATATATATATATATATATATATATATATATGTTCAAATATATTTATATGATGACTTGGGTTCACATGCAGTTCTCTGTACGTTACAATGTCGATGGATTTTTACCAGATAAATTATTGATCACAATATTCATGTTGATTAAGTCTCCACATAAAAATATTCTTCTTTCAATAGTAATTTTAGAAGAAACTTTGCCACCGACTCCACACAAACCTACTATTTCTTTCTCACTTGATAATGTGAACTTGTCATTGAGAGCCTCATTGAACGACTTAGGCCCACCTAACGCACAACATTTTTTTTAGTAAAAACGACATACAAAGGAAAATAAAAATATATTGAATAACAAACTCATATTATATTCTAAGTAAAACATTAACTAAAACAAGTTAAAGAAGATGTAATATAATAAAAATCATAGTTTCTAAAAACCATGTAAATGGGCCTTATTTCGGCCAATGATAGTAATAAGGCCCGTATCATATAAATGTAATAAAAGGCTACAAACTAAACAGAAAAGCATTTCAATAATGTATTAACAGAGTTTCAACTCGAAATAAAGTTCTGGAAGGTACTTCAAAAATTGTTAGGCATCACATGCGATGCAAATATAGTCGTCATCATCAGACTGTGAATACCCTAAACATTCTTCGTGGGCCCATGTGTTGCAATTAAGGCAGCGCCTCATATCTTTTTCACGGGAATCCTGGCATAGTGGACAGTACCATAATAAATTACTATTACTTTTATTCAACGTGCCCGTCTTAAAAGTTTACGTGGGCCTTATTTCTAACATGCACTATTCAAGGTTAGGTCACTGTCACACAAAAAAAGCAAATGAAAAATTTCGAAATTTTTGGTATGTATCAACTCGTAAAATGTGCAACTTACCAATAGAATTAAACCACCACTCGTTCAGTTGAAATTATGTCATGGAGAACGACTTCATTTTGTGAAAATTTTTTTTAAAACATAAGACTGCGCGGGATGTCCAACAAGTGGCACTTTTCTCCTTGAGTGAAAGCTTGTGGACCGCGCTCTATCTAGGTAAAATTACTTGGAACTATATCCGAACCGATTGGTGGATATAATAGTTTCAGTTTGTTTTTAGTTTTGTAATTTTTCTTGGAAGTGGGGCCGTATTACCTGCTGGGCTTAAATTTTGTCTCAGTTATCGCTTATAGTATATCTACATATATGTTTAGTATATATAGTAATATAGTATAATATATATATATATATATATATATATATATATATATATATATAAATATATTTGAATATGCATCTGACTCATGAACCATCTTATTTATATTGTAAATAATTCTTTTATTGGGTTTTCTGGTTCAGTTAAAACAGAAATGATGTTGAAATTGTTCTAATAATGTTTCGGTTACAATTTTAACCTTTATCAAATTAACATATGTCATGTCATCGCTAAAATAAATAAATACACAAATCATGCTTAATTATAACTTAACAGGTTCAAATCTTACCATAAACATATCATAAAACACATTCACAATGTTCAAATTTGACAGAAACGAACAATTATAGTTTTACTTTTCACTTGGAAATTGAGATCTTTTAACACATAAATAAAACGATCATATCTCTAACGCACGTTGTACTTATATGATTGGATCTGGAAGACTGATAAATCAATGCATTATTGTTCATATCACACCCGCATCTCTAAGTTATGCCGCGTGTTTTTATGCGGTTAAAATATTGTAATAAATTTTGCTGAGCTCAGTTATATCTTTTTTGTCGTTTATTGATTCAGGGTTTTTCTTTATATATATATCTATATATATTTTAAATATAATGAGACTTTTTACAAACAACGCGACGGATGTGCCATGGGTGTATATATATTATATATTTTATATATATATATATATATATATATATATATATTTATATATAATATATAATTATATTTATATATATAATATATATATAATATATATATATATATAGTACTATATATATATATATATATATATATATATATATATATATATATATATAATTACAGATTTTAATGAAACATGAAGGTTTGAAATATTTATTTCAAACTCCGGTTTTTTTTGAGTGTTCTACCCATCTAAATTATATATGGTACAATGATTTGGCATACCTTCATGTGAATATATACATAAATTTATAAATGAGGATTGGATATTTTCTATTAATAACAGGAATCGTCATTTCGTAATCTTTACGCAGATATTCAATCAGCATAGTTGAAAGTTCAAAGATGCAGCTCGTGCCTTGCGTTTTCTAAGCAGCTGCCTCATAAAACGTTTTAAAGTAACAAGTTCCGTTTTGTTGTAATTGGGATTTGTGGTTCTACTTCAAGACAAAAGCAGAGCTTAATGAGACAGGGACGGCTTCAGATTAACAAAGTTCATTATACTCGTGTCGTTGTAACAACACTAATGTCTCAAATGCAAATTAATTAAATATAAATACAGGGAGCGTATTACGTAATGACACATATTTTTCTAGAAGTTTGGCTGCTAAGAATTCTTCATTTATATGAGACATTGTTCAGTAATTTTATATTTATTTCAAAGAGTTCAGTTTCGGAATAATCTTGAGAGTAAATTCATTAGAAATAAGTGTTTATTTTGTTTCTAAATAGTTATTAAAATTTAACAGTCGTAGCTGGATGCTATAAGTGTAACATGCCAACCCAGATGAGGGGGGTCAGCAAGTAACCCCAACAATAAAATGAAATTATTAGGATGAGGGGGGTTAGTACCTGACCCAAGAGCAATATTTCACTGGTTTGGTTGGTATAAATAAACGAAACTTACACTATCCGTGGAAAGTAATTAGTTCTTCAATAGTTACTGATGGTCCAGGATTTAAAAAAAGTTTTGATGTAGCTAGTTCCCAGAGCTCGCGAATAGCCGCAAAATTATCCGTTTTTTTACGATTATCACGAGTGTCATTATCAACTCAATAACATCATCACAAAAATATAACCTGAATGCTTCAAGTGGAGTTTGTGGAAGTATATTTGGTCTAATCCCAGGAATAGTTTTCATTATATTAGCAGATCGTTGTCTACTTTGATTACTCGGAACAGCTTTCCATTGAAGACCTGATGGAGCTACCATGTCAGAGATTGGTTGATCAATGAGGAATCTCGGACGGGGACGCCTCCACATAATTACTTCCTCATTTGATTCTTGTGCATTTTCTTCTATTTCCAAACCCGAAAATTCTACGGCTGGCAATGCGAATAGATTTTCTTGATATCCATTGGAAAAACCTACAGACTCAACTTCTTGAATATCAACTTCACTATCTGACATTTCTTCCACTACTCGGTTTGAACTACCCTCAACTGTCATAAAAATAACAAATAGTTAGCGTCGAACAAGTCTAGAGTAAAAGTAACATACCGTTTGAAGATTCACCTAGAGGCACTTTTTCCAGATTTACAAAAGTTTTTTTGGTATCATCGTCACTCTCAGAATCTGAACTGTCATGTATAAATCGGGATTGTTGGCAGCTTCTTCTAGTTTTTCAAGAGTCGAAACACGCTTTCTACTCATTGTGAATTGACTTTTAGTTTCACTGTATTCACAACGAAATTACATTCAAAATGACAGTTGTACCAATCTACACTACATAAGTATTCATATAGGAGAACCAATGGATCGCGCACCAACAGATGTTTTCTTCTATAGAAATCACTGTAATTGATTTTTGGCAGATATGTTTTGAAGTATTCATAAAACACATAGGATAAAAGTCAAAAAATTCCAAATTGAAAAATTGATATTTGGCTGAAATATAACGAAAAATATGAGCTGGGGTCACTAGGTAACTCCCCCATCTGCATGCGACTGTTAAGAAAATGGGTTAATCACAATAATTACCACTAAGCATTTATTCGATTATTGAACTAAATAATTTTTTCCTATTCACAGTTGTTTAAAAAAACAGATCAGTTCCTGTAGAAGTCAAGAAGTTAGGCAGTGTTGTTGTACTTACATCAATTGGTTAATTCGGATAAATTAAAGGGCATTTGGTAAGTATAAGTCACAGCACGAGTACTGGTAAATATTGTGACCTCACTTCCTTTGCTATATCACTGGGCATAACAAAGCTAAACACGACTTAAGAATAGAGGAAGTTAAAGGTTAACTGTTTCTTCTGTGTCATCAGCTGCTCGATAGTATTTTGAATCAAGCGAGTGATGATAAGATTCATTCATAAATTTCAATGACGAATTAATTGTTACAAATTAAACAGAATGATGCACAATTTTATGAATTAAGTACAATTCCAAGAAAATATTAAAAAAATTACCTATATGATTACTAAGCATTTTGCTTCCGTATTTCTGAAAAATTGTATGGAAATAGATCAGTAAAAAATTATATCGAAGTTTTCTACAGACACTAAAAATTCTGCATTTCAATTTTCAATTATATTTGAATTTAGTTATGAAAATATAATGAGTCAATTAAAAAAAAAGGAGAACGTGATAGATCTACATCACTAACGTCGCATTTTACCCTTATTTTGTTCTTATTTACATAAAGATTCAAAACCCTCTGAGTCAATTTGGAGGGGCTGAAGAGAAGCTTGAGTTCCTGCAAAAATCAATGAAATTTCTATATAAAATTGCGGCAGTGAGAAAAAATATTTGAAACTACCTAACAGTAGCTCATTCACATCCAAATTTTTAGCCTTCTGGAAGAATTTCGAGTTGCTGGAAATATTGGCAATGCTCGAAAACCCTCGAAAACGCTTTAATATTCAACGGCGGTGAAATAAATCTAACTTTCAACCCTTTAAGGCCCGGTTTTTCAATGCTCGGTTAAAACTCACAGTAAGCTGACTATAGGTTAAGCTTAACCATCAGCTAAAGTTCCAACTAAGAACTATTGCGTTTCTCCTTCGAATGTTTGACTTTAGGCTAGCAAACCGTCAGCTAGCGACATATTTATTAACGTTGGTAGTACTGATGTTTCAGGGAGCACTTCTGATTGGTCGTTCCCCTTTTGCTATCGATTTCGGAAATATATGTTTTGTTATGTTATTGTTGATTATTTAATAATAAAATGGGTGAAACATAAGCATTGAAGAAGAAAATAATGGCAAACTTTAGTCCTTCTGATAGATTGTTGCTGTTAAAAATTGCAAATGGTTTCAAAGCAATAATTGAATAAAAAAAAACAGATTCTACTACTTGGAGGGAAAAAACTTGGAAAAAGATTTATGGAGTTTGAAATAATTTACCTATCTGTAATGGTCTCTATCTGTTGTTCAATTTGTTCTAATATATTCAAAACAGTTTCGTTTCTTAACCTAAATCTTTTGAAAAAATCCAATTCATCAAAATAGTCAAATGGATTACTTCTTCCTCTGACCACGTATGGCCTTCTTTGGTAATCAATGAAGTCTATTAATTTATTCTTCATCATTATCACTTAAAAAATCAAATGCTTCCATCTCTCGTAGAAAAAACAAAATAGAAAATGAGGTTACTGGTTACAAAGCAGTTGAACAAACTCGACTGTTCGGGCCGTTCGGGGTAGTTAACCTACGGAGCGCATGCGTCTGCAAGATAGCTTACAGTTAGCCATTTGACAAACACTTTCAGGTGATAGTTACTCTACCCGATAGAATAGCAGTAGGTTAGCGCAAGATGAGAGGTGGAAAAACGGTTTACCTAAAGGTTATCGATTAGCCGAAAGCTAAATCACTTTAACCGAGCATTGATAAACCGGGCATAAATCAATCAGCAGCAGTTCTGTAGGTATGTAAAAAATCAAAAAACCCGAAAAAACATGAAATCTCCACAGTAAAATGGAGGAGTTTAAAAAAATTGGTTGTCAACTATACTAAAGTCTATACTTTCATTACATCAACTCAATCCAAGTAAGAAATTTCAATCATCTAATTTAGGGATTCTTAAACTTTTTTCATTTACGACCCCATTTATGATTGCGACCCCAGATAAATATAAAAGAAAGAAAACTAAATAATTTTTGATGATTTATTTATTAGGTAACAATATACATATACATATGAAAATATATAGTTTTAGAATTCGTTTAGAAACACACAAAAATCTAAAATTAAAAATTACACAAAAAGTTGTAAAATTGTTTTATTATAGTTACAAAAATTATATGCTCTATTTTTCATAAAAATTGCATTTTTTGCAATAACATAAATAAAAGGGAATTCAGACCGTCTTTGTTCGCACGAATATATTCGAACGCAGTCATTGAGTGGTAAGTATTAAATTAAAATTGAAGCAAAGAATTTAATGAGATGGATGTGCCTGTGTTTTATTGCATAACAAATTATATCTTGGTGAAATATTTGGAACTACTTTACGCAAGAACTCTTCAAAATTTGTTGCGATGAACGATATTGGAATTTAATATGTGTTAAAGCTGAGAAAGTAACTTCACATAAATATGTGGTGTTGAATGGCAGAAGAGCATTTAACGCCATATCAGCGATTGTGGGAACTTCAGTTCTAGTTCCCATCCAGAATTCAGTGAAGGGTTTTTTTTGGAAATTGTAGTGTCAAGTTTGATTCACTCGAAAGCTCAGCAAATTCCTCTTGAGCTCTAAGTGGCAGGTGGTCAATCACACTTGAGACAATCCAAAACGGCTTTTGAATCCAAGCTACCTTTTTGAAATCAATATTTAATTTAAAATACGTACGGAACTGTGTTTCTAGCGCTTTTAAGATCTACAATAATTTTTGCAATAAAAGTTTTACAACTCTCGCTGGACAGACTATAGATGTTATAAAATCGTGTATTCAAATATTTGACATTAAAATCTCTCGCGACCACAGAATTTTGCTACGCAACCCATAGTTTAAGAAGGCCTGATCTAATTGAATCTGGATAAGCTATGTCGGTGCGCAATTTTCGGGGAAAATTCGACTAAAACGTCCTACTTCGTAAGCATCAAATCAATCCACAGATTTTCAATTTGGAAGGGGTTTGGGATTGCAAAAGATCCTCCAAAACTGGTCTTTTAGCTCCATGCGCCCTCAGAAAAACCTTATGAGGCTGATTATGTTCTAGATGATTCATTTTCAAATCTTTTCCTACCGCTTTTGAAGTTTTTGATCACACATTCACCTTTCCGCTACACCACACAGTTCTAAGATGACAAAATTTTGACTGAACTGAATTTTAATAGATTTGTTGTCCATCAAGAAACACCCCAGATACCAAACACGACAGCAAATTTGTTCTGATGGGATTGTCAAAATTTACTTCAAAAAACTCTCGAAAATTGTGTTCCAATTCAAAAATAAAGGTCTAAAACTGATTTGCTAGCAATTCTCGTTGACTTGCTATATAGTGCTATTTTATTTGCACGATACGACTTAAAGGGATGAAGGAATTTTTTTCTGTATTATTGGAAATCAGTTATAATTCGTCCGCTAGTTCACACGTGGCATAAATATTCCGTGGCACCATATTTCAATAATACATTGGACTTATGGTCAATAAGTTTACAGAAGATAAAACATCAATTATTTCATAACGAAAACTTGTCAAACGCTATTTCAAAAACTTCAGACATATTTCCCAAAAAATGTAATCAATATAGAATTTAATAAATTTTCAACGATTGAGAAATCAAATGATCATGTTATAATGAAGGTGAACATAAATTTAAAAATTTATGGTATATATAAAACTAACTTCCTGCATTTTCAAATGGAAATTATGAAACCGTAAAAACTCAAAAAAAGTGATCAAAAAAAATTTATTCGAAGATATTAAACTCAGATGGTAACAAGTTAATTTGTTATGAGTGAAAAGGCGATTTACCACAAAAATATAATTGATTCCCGAATTATTCACCTTTTCATTAGAAATGCTGGAACTTTAAAATAATACAAATGGAAACTTCTTACTACTGAATGACTGATTCCACTTAGTGTGCGCAATGCCAATCACTTTCAGGATACGAAAACTCTTTTGCAATTGTTTAATTCTTTGGTGAAGAGTAGATTGAATTTCGGTTGTATGATATGTAACATCTACTATGTTCACAGGTATCTTTTGGAGTCAGTGCAGCGGAAGTTCCTTAAGGCCTCTTTCAGACGAGGATACTGTATGCGGGATTCTGTATACGGGATACAGAATCACAGCCGCAGAATATCCCGATACTCTTTTGGCATACTTTTTTATTACAAATAGACATCTTTCAGACGAGGACGCTGTATCCCAGACGCGCGTATCTCAGACACAGAAAAAGCATGCAGTTAAATTGTAGCTAACTCACGGCATTAGGCTTCTTTCAGACGAGGATACTGTATGCGGGATTCTGTATACGGGATACCGAATCACAGCCGCAGACTATCCCGATACTCTTTTGGCATACTTTTTTATTACAAATACAAATTTCAGTGCGGTGCAGTCGTTATCATAAAATGAATATTGAAGAGTGCGTTCTGCTGTTCGAACTCGCTATCAATTCTGAATAAAAATACTGCCCGCCTCTGAAATCGAAATTTTTGCATCGCACAAGTATGCATGTCTGAACAGGTCCATAAGCCACCATGATAATTCTGTATCCCGGATACTCCTTCGTATCCGGGCGGCTGAAAATCGAAGATTCAAAAATTCTGTCGCGCGATACTGTATGCGTTGCCGAATGCCGTGTGTAAGCTACAATTTAACTGCATGCTTTTTCTGTATCTGAGGTACGCGCGTCTGGGATACAGCGTCCTCGTCTGAAAGAAGCCTTAGGCAACGCATACAGTATCGTGCGACAAAATTTTTTAATCTTCGACTTTCAGCCGCCCGGCTACGAAGGAGTATCCGGGATACAGAATTATCATGGTGGCTTATGGACCTGTTCAGACATGCATACTTGTGCGATGCAAAAAGTTTGATTTCAGAGGTGGCCAGTATTTTTATTCAGAATTGATAGCGAGTTCGAACAATGAACAGCAATACAAACTTCTTGCTCTATTTTAATCATGGATCTTGCCGTTTTCGATAACAAAAAATTTATTAGTTTGGTAGAGCCAAATTCTTGTGTATGGGATAGGAGTCACGAGAATTATTTTGATAGAAACAAAAACCACACACCTCTTAACATTTTAATCAAATACCACAATTACGACACACCCCTCAACAAATTAATCAAATATACCACAATCACCACACACCTCTGAACAAAATAATCAAATATTACAGTTACCAAGTGCACAACATAACTTACAAAAACTCATTACTCCTCTCCAATCTCCTTTTTCTGTTGACTCAAGTGACAATATGTCAACAGATGGATCCCTTGTGGACCTTCTTACGGAATACTAAGGCCTCATACAAAATATAATATCTGAGTATAAATAATAGCAACTTCTGTTTGTTGCATTGAAACTATTTTTGATAAATTAAGAAAAGATGAAGCCTTACGATTTGCTTTACTTACCTTAATGTTATAGACAGCCGTTCTTTTGATGAAATACATCTACACATTGTGGTATCTTTCTTGGTTAATTCACTTTTTAAAATGTATTTTTTTTAATTAAATATATTTCACAGCAGAACGCACCCTTCAATATTCATTTTATGATAATGACTGCACCGCACTGAAATTTGTATTTGTAATAAAAAAGTATGCCAAAAGAGTATCGGGATAGTCTGCGGCTGTGATTCGGTATCCCGTATACAGAATCCCGCATACAGTATCCTCGTCTGAAAGAGGCCTAAGTATCTAGTGTGGCGAGAAAGGATGGTGTTTACCCCTCTAGAGGATTTAATCAGGATAACTTATTGAACATATTTAGGGCAAAATGGCTTGATGTCACCTGAAAAATACACTTTTTAAAATTTTTGTATAATCTATTACATAGTTGTATTGACTGCTCCCCTCTTCTGGCTATGGTAGAATTTCTGGTGCCCAAGATGTAATGATCTATATTTTGCTTGGCCACTCTAAGAACCAATTGTCTATACAATCCCTATTGGATACATGTGTTCCTTGTTCAATGAGGTATCTGACACTTGTGATCTGACTTTTGATACATTTTCAGCCATAAGTCGAGTTTTTTTGTAATATCTGGATAGGCAGACATAAATTGTTTTTATAGTTTCCTGAGTATGAGCTTTGTATTAATATCCTACTGTTTTCTATTAGTTTTCAGTTATTGTAATATCTACTTATATATTGAAGCCGCTTCTGTATGTTT
>JARQZK010004489.1:130000-132500 GCA_030704885.1 Cynegetis impunctata | reverse complement strand
TTTTGAATAAAGTAAAAAAAATTTTCTGTTGTTCAGGAGTCCAATGAAGTAACAACAATCACTGCATCTGTCACGGAGTCGTTTTATCCGATGTTTCTCCTATATCAGCATTGTTTCATGGCATTATTTTGAAGCTGATATCCTAATCGCGTCAGCAGATGCTTGACAAACCACATCGAAAGCGTCGACGAAGTTTCTCGTATCTCCGACGTGGAGTACGCACAGAAGGGCCAACGAAGCCAATATAACGCGGCAGTAGAGATATAATGTTTGAAAACTCCCCTATCCAACTTCACTCAGTTTTCGTCAATTATGACGCCATAGTACACCAGTTTCAGTCAATATTTGCATGAAAGTGATAAAAAGGAAATGTTAGTAGATATGTTATTTCATAGATATTTAAACTTCCCTGATCCTAAGATAGGATATCGAGCTAATGACCGAAAAATGATGTGTGCATTCGAGAGGTCTTGGGTTCAATCCCGCAGTCGGACTGGTCTGCCATGAGTTTTTCTCAGAAGTTTTGTCTTGGAGGACGTTGCAAATTAAGTCGAATGTAGGGCTAGTATTTATCCTCTGAACCTACCTGATCTCCTCTCTTCTATAATTATCCGGTAACCCATCTTTAATGCTCCCAATTTGAAAATTTTTATTAAAAGAATTTGTACATTTTCAAGGGAAACATAGTAAGATAATAATTATTTTTGTAACTAACAACACGCTTTGAAAATATTTGTATATTTTTTCAATATCTAGCCAAGTGCTAAATAAAGATTATTATTATATTATTATTATAATAATGCAGTTGTACAGGGTGGAAAAATTTCGATGTTTGTAACTCGATAGGCCGGATAACTTGGTAACTAGAGGATACAAAAAACTAATGGTCACATTCCCGTTTTATTTTTACCAGTCGAATTCACTGGAAAAAACAGAACTTTGCTATCGTCTCTTTTATTCGCTTACTTGCAATAAATTTAAAAAAATCTCGTGAGCACCAGAGCTCCATCACTAAAGTTGTATTGTTCGCGTGAAATGCATCGCTTGGAGATGCTATTCTAGTGAACTGAATCATATTTTGAAAAATCACGCTTAAAAAGAAAACTGAATTAAGAGGTAGAAAGTAAATTATTTTCCAAAAAAAAATTCGCGAAGTGTATCGTGGTTGAGGAAAAAGGTTGAAACTATTGAAAAAACCCACCTCAACTCCAATCAATCTACATACCAAATTTCAAACCTCTATTCTTAAAAAAAATCTAATTCGCGAAGTGCATCGCGTACTGATGGCGAAACAGATCGAGATGCCATTTGAACGGAATAGTCACCAGGAAATGCAACGCGGTTGAGATGGAGAGTTGAATCCAAAAGAGGATTTGAAGTCAACATAATTTCAATGTACGTACCAATGTTCAACTCCCTAACTCAATCTCCAGAAGACGTGGAGTTCGGCAATTTTTCAAAAGCCATGAAAACAACAAGAATTATCTACGTAACAATGGCGGCGGTTGGAAAAATTCAACCAAAATTTGATAGTTTTGTTTTGCAACGAAAACAATCCCAGATAAAAATTCAATGTCAACATGTACCTACCAGAAAGGATATTTTTATAGAAAATCAGAAATATCTAATTTTGATACTTTCGTTCTGAAATGAAAACAATCCCAGGTACCAAATTTAGGTTCATTCGTTTCAGATCTTAATATGTACCGGGAAAAAAAATATACCTATATAAATATATATATATATATATATATGACATGAAAAATTTTTCGAAAATCGTGATCTAGGAGGTCTAAAACGGATGGAAAATTACTCTTGCACCTGACTGCTTTCCTTCGATACTTAGCAATAGTATGTATTTTATATGACCAAATACGACTAAAAACGCAAAAAGTAATCTAGTAAAATATTATTTTCGCTATTGAAGACTTACACATCTGAGGCGACACGACATATGATACATTGTTAGAAAAGGTAAAAATAATGCGGTCCAACCAAAACATAGCCAGCTATGATTACCATTCGGAAAAATACAACTGTTGGCCATAACTCGAGATTGCACCGTTTTTCTTAAATTTTCTCGACGCCACTGTTGCATGAAAAACATAGAAGTAATTATCTCATAACTTTGAAAACAACAATCACTTTCAATTGTATCTTAAAGTCGAAAAATCGAAATTTTGTTTATAACACGAAAACAACAGACGATAGTCATGAATTCGTATGGAAAAAAGATTCAGAATGAGACCTTAATTCATTTGTATCTCCTATAGTTACTGAGTTACTTCATATAAACATCGAAATTGGCCCACCATGTGTACCCTATTATCAGGCTTAAATTATTAGTTCCTACCCATAACTCAAGCAACTCGCCTTCCTCATTGACATTCCCTTTTTTTCCTTCATCTTTCTGATAATTCTTTTTAGAATTAATTTTATATAGTAAGTAAACCTATTTGATTGAACATCATAGTTCTCAACACTGTACAGGGTGGGCAAA
>JARQZK010004489.1:115000-125000 GCA_030704885.1 Cynegetis impunctata | reverse complement strand
TGCCTCACACATACTTGGGGCTTACAATATTCTCTCGATTATAAAAAGAAACTGATGATAGGCATGTTGCTGTTTTTTGTACTTATTATTCCTTGAAAATCTGGTTGAATATCAACAAATGAATTATCATATTTGGTGCAATATCCAATCTATTTCTGTACTCATTTCTTTCATACTCACATGCGTAGAAAATCTGAATTCACATAAATATGATGTCGCAAAGGGAATTAATTTTCAGATTGCCTTCCTGGCTAAACGAGGATATTCATCAAGAATTTCACTGCAAAAATTCTAAGGGTATTTCTTCAAACTCAACTTTAATTTTTTCATTCAAAATTAGTTCTATCAGCTTTTCGTATTCAATTGGCAGTAACTCTTCTGGTGTTTATCTTATTGAAAGGATTTTGCACCCACAAATAATCTTCACTGCCATTCAGCAAAGTTGGAAACTCTATTGCAGCGAGCTGCAGTAGAAAAGCAGGTTTTTAAAACGCATCCAGTTCAAACAATCTATTAATTCAATTATGATTTCTGTTCCAAATCTAAAATACAAAAATTGCGCCCTCTATCGTGTAAACAATATTTATTTCCTCTCCTGGGGGTCAACCCCCCAAGCAATTCATACCAAAACCATTTTCATTCAATATATCATACGAAACTACCTACTCACAAACTTTCAATACTATTGCTCCAAAATTACGCCGTTTATTATGTGAACATGATTTATTTCTTCCCCCAGGGGGTCAACCCCTAACCAATTTGAACCAAAACCAATCCCATCCAAGATATCATACGAAACTACCTAGATACAAACTTTCAACCCTATTGCTTCAAAATTGCGCCCTCTTTCGTGTAAAAAAGATTTATTTTCCCCCAGGGAGGTCAACCCCCCAAATTAGTTCGAACCAAAACCAATCCCATCTAAGATATGATACGAAACTGCCTATTTACAAACTTTCAATCCTATTGCTTCAAAATTGCGCCCTTTATCGTGTAAACGACACTAAAATACCTAATGAACATTATATATATATATATATATATATATATATATATATATATATATATATATATAATATATAAATATATATATATATATAATATATATATATAATATTATATATAATATATAATATATATATATATTATATATATAATATATATATATATATATATTATATATATATATATATTATATGTATTAAATATATATATATATATATATATATATATATATATTATATATATATGTATAAAAATATATATATATATATGTATAAATATATATATATATATATATATATATTATATGTATAAATATATATATATATATACTTATATATATATATATATATATATATATTTATATATATATAATATAATATATATATATATATATATATATATATATATATATATATATATATATATATATATATATATATATATATATATATATATATATATATATATATATATATATATATAACCTATCTTGGTCCTAGGTCCAACTTTGCTAATCGCACCCATTTTAATAAGTAGGTTTTCAAAGTGAAAACTTGCTAAAAATTCGTATTTACGTTTCGGCGTCCGTGACGCGGAACCATAATTTTTTTCGTGAAACCCTAAGGTTCCGAGCAGGTCACTTTGGGAATCGCTGCTCTAGACGGTCAATATTATTGATCAATATGTTTTTAAAAGCTATGATTATCTAGGAAAGCTTCAGTATCTTCTTAGCGATCAATATTGTATTTAAATACGTATGGATCAATAATATTGATAGAGGTTGCTATAGGAGGATGACATTGCAGTGGACTTTATGCAAAGTGTGTTCCGAAATATGATAAACAATGTAGGAATCTGCATACTGCAAACTTTATGTTGCTATATAGATAAATTTATATAGTACCCATTATACTATCGAAAAAGTATTTTCAGTTATAATATCACAAGAGCATCGAAAATAATCGATTATAATTTCGAGTGACGAGACGTATACCTACGTCGGGTGACTAGCTTAGTTTAACGATTATTTTTGTTTGCCCGTGTTTGTATTCGTTTCGATTATATAACGAATAAACAACACAGCCAGAACTATAACCCAAGCTTTGCATATTGAAAAATTGAAAGAAACTTCAACTTCATTATTAATTTTTTTTGACAAACGTCAAAAAATCGTCAATATCAAAACATTTACATTTTGACACGAGGCGAAACACCAACACGATTATATCACGTAGTCAAGGGTATATTCACTCATCAATACGCAGTAACTATGCAAACTTCACGGATTCTATTGGCTTATTCACACATGAGTTATATTACCATAGTTGTATTTTTCCTTGTCACATTTCACTAATTGGGGACATTCATAGTAAAACCAGCTAGCATATATGACTTTTGAAGATTCCGATTATCAAGACATAAACAAGTATGATTTGATTTCGTGAATGATTTTGACTCATTTGTTTTATTCCAAAACTGTATTCAATTATGAAGAATTCTATCTTTTTATAATTGGATTTGTCCCTATACAACCACATTAACGTTTATTGTTTCTTCATAATAGTAGCGTTCAATCAAGTATTCTCTGAACTCTTCACGAGTAGTTCGTCCTTTATTCCGGTGTAATAAGCGACGTAAAATCAAGTTACCGAGATAATTCTAAGCCTTCTTGAATTATATCGGCAGACCCCTCTAATGTTTCAACAATTACCCTAAAATATCGAATTTCAGGAGCTTAAAATGTGAACCAAATGAAAAGTTCTCTTTCTTGTAGGGATGAACATTATCGAGTATATACTGGTCGACTATGTAGCTTTGTCTGTTAGTTTTTATAACATTGTTGCTCTTGTTATTCCAAAAGGCTGACAATATCCTCAAGTTTTTTCAGCCAGGTAACTTGATGCTGTTACGTCTACAGGGAGGCAGATGAAAAGCCAGCAATACGTATATTTTACTGAAAGGTAGGACTAAGGCTTTCCACGCTTCGTTTATAAACAATGAAACAATAGTCGACATTTTGATACGTTTAGGTATTTAATTTTGAAATTACCTCGACCCCTTGAGGTACTTGAATTATTTGATAGTAGTATTATTTTTATGAATTTTATCAGTGTTGTGACATCAATCTCACTCAGTTTTAAAATCTAGATATAAACGCAAGTACAAATTGGCTGAAGAATATATATTTTACATGAACCTTCGGCGTAACAGGGTAGGTAACTGTAAAACTTCAATTCTGAGTCAGAAAACGCCATTGTTAAAACATTAGTGAAAAAGTTGTGAGATCGCGTAAAGATGCGATTCTAACAGATAGAATTATATTGTGTAAAATGACGCTTAAATATCAGACCGAATTTTGAAAAAAATTAATCAATTTTATAAAAAAAAATTAGGAAATGCATCGTGTTTGAAGAAAAAAGCTGAAACCAACGAAGAAACGTACCTCAACATCAACATAATCCACGTACGAAATTTCAACCGTCTATTGTGAAAAAATTCTCGAATTGCATCGCGTACTGATGGCAGATCGAGATGCAATGCGAACGGAATAGTCACCACGAAATGCAGCGCAGATGAGAAGAAGAGTTGAAATCAAAAAAGGATTTTAAGTCAACATAAACTCAATGTTCGTACCAAACTTCAACCCTCTTACTCAATATGCAGAAGCTATGGAGTTCGGCAATTTTTCTAAAACCACGAAAAAAGAACTATTTACTTAAAATTGGCGGCGGATCGACAAATTTAACTAAATTTTGATAGTTTATATGTACCGAGGAAAAAGAAGAGGAATATATATATATATATATATATATATATATATATATATATATATATATATATATATATATATATATATATATATATATATATATATATTAATTTCAACACAAGCCTCAAACCTGATTTTCATGTGATTAGATTTGTTTATTAAACTTTTTTATTTATTTTGTTAAACTCCTTTTGATGGAAAATACACAACTAATAAATTTTAACATACTTAGTGTATTACATGGTTGAATTCAGAATAAAAGGACCTTTAATATGAACAGTCACACGACCACCATTACATTTGATATTTTATAATGACATGACGTCATATCTACGGTGATGATTTAGCTGACGTCATGAAGGATTCGCAATATTGTAAAATCCGTCCAATTGCTGAATACCAAATTTTATGAAGTTATCTTCAGCCGTTTTAGAGTTATAGCCTGTCTAAAAAATTCTGGGACACCCTGTATATATATATATATATATATATATATATAATTAAGTAAGTAACTGCCGATGGTTTTTAAAAAATATATTAATTATAGCTGGGTATTCGGCAAGGAGTTATGATCTAAACAACCAAATTTGTCTCAGTCGACGTTTCGACTCTTTATTGAGTCTTCCTCAGGACATCTACAATTTAAAAAGAATGACAAAGAATGTTACATCGAAACAGTTCGTCTTATATATATATAAAAAACAACAAAATTACATGTATACAACAGTTTCTTTGAACTCTAGTTCCTGCAATTTACAAGGAATATACCACAAAAACTCATTTAAAACCGAAAACATGTTAAAATAACGTGAATAAAGCTAAAAAACAGAAATAAATGGGCTCGAAATATCAACTAAATGGTATAAAAATCTGACTGAAACTCAAAAACAAATGCCAAAATTTAATCAAATACTTACAAACAGTTAGGTTGTGAGGCCCATAACATGACACAACTCTACAACAGCTCATTGTTTTTGGAGTAAAAATTGTCTATTAATTTGATAATTTCGAAGCGAGGAGCCAAACATAACCTCACGAAAAAACAATAACAAACCCAGATGACTGTCAAGCGACATTGTATTATCAGTAACCCGCGCATGTGGACAAGTTCAAAGAAATGAATATATAAATACTATAAAAAAGGTATAGATAATTTATGAACATGAGAAAATATGATACTAAATATTAAATATATATATATATATATATATATATATATATATATATATATATATATATATATATATATATATATATATCAGATATAAAAAATTTTGGACCTCGGAGGTCTAAAACGGATAGAAAAATTACTCCCGTGCCTGATAGCTTTCCTTCGATACACAGCAATATTAGGTATCTATTTTATGGGATAAAATACGACTAATAAAAAATTCTGAGTCAGAAAACGCCAGATATTTAGTTCATTGTTGAAACATTGGTAAAAAAGGTGTGAGCAGCAGAGCTCCATCAATAAGGTCATATTTTTCGCTCGAAATGCATCGCATAAAGATGCGATTCTAACGGATAGAATTATATTGTGAAGAATGACGCTTAAATATCAAACCGAATTTAAAACAAATTAAACAATTTTATAAAAAAAAATTAGGAAATGCTTCGTGGTAAAAAATAAAGTTGAAACCAACGAAGGAACGTATCTCAACATCAACATAATTCACGTACGAAATTTCAACCCTCTGTTGTGAAAAAATTCTCCAAGTGCATCGCGTACTGATGGCAGATCGAGATGCAATGCGAACGGAATAGTCACCCCGAAATGCAGCGCAGATGAGAAGAAGAGTTGAAATCAAAAAAGGATTTTAAGTCAACATAAACTCAATGTACGTACCAAACTTCAACCCTCTAACTCAATCTACAGAAGCTATGGAGTTCGGCAATTTTTCTAAAACCACGAAAAAAAAAATATACAAGTACTTAAAAATGGCGGCGGATGGACAAATTTAACTAAATTTTGATAGTTTATATGTACAGAGGAAAAAGGCTGAGAAAGAAGAGGAATATATATATATATATATATATATATATATATATATATATATATATATATATATATATATATATATATATATTATATCTGTACCTCGGAGGGATACAACACTATGTCCATTTTCATAACTTTACAGGAGAGGAGTCTTTAAAACTTTTTTTTCAACAAAAAGTGTTATTGGCACACAGCTATTTATTGAGATGTTGAAACAATATTTTACCAGAACATTCTATTTATTGTTATTTACATCATGCAGTTGTTTATAAAATAAAAAAAAACCTTTTTTAAGGTTTTTTTCACTTTTTAATGGGAACATGGTGTTGTATTCCTCTAATAAAGTTATTGTACTATAAGACCCTAATGTGGGATATTCAATAACAAAACACAATACTATTTGACTTACAAAATGTATTTAACTATTTTATTTATAATTCTCTTTTACAAAATACAAATAATACATCTATATGTATTCCAACTAAAAAAATGGTATTTTAGATGCAAAAACTCAGTCATCATCAGGTAAGTCTCCTTCAGGGTACTCAACTAAGTGGTATTACTAGTATGCTTTAAGTTTTTATAAAAGTCATGGCAAACTGTAGGAACATATGGTAGTAATGCCAAATAGATCATTATACTTTTGTTGTGATATTTGTATTGGGACTTGGTGTTACCAGTTGCAAATCGTTTGGCAATGTAAGGTGTCGCCTTCGAAACCTAACAAGGTCAATCTCCTGGTTTTCATCAGCGAAATTACTTTTCAAAAACAGAGTTCCCATGCTGTTCTGTTTTACTTGGCAGTTGAACACAGGTTGACAGAAGAACTTGTTCTTTGTTGACATCTTTTTTTTTTTTCTATTAATTAAGGGTGGATTTTCACATGTTTTGACATCGTACAAAGACCTTAAATTTTTAAAATCTTCCAGTTCCATATTATGCACAGTATATTTCATTGAGGTCTGTCTGACTAACTGCTGCCAATCCCAGGGCGTTAGAATTGTCATGTTGTTAAGTTTTTTTCTCTTCCGCTTCATTTTCAAGGTCCTTGCTGTTTGTATGATTTGGTTCTGAAATAAAACAAGTCTTATAATATTACATGTAAAACATAATATTTTGAAGTTTAGGTTCATAACAAAACATAACATTAACTGTTTGAGGTTATGTATATCACATTAAAAATAATGAGCAAAACAGTAGCTTACCTGTAGTAGAATCTTTTTTAGAACTTTTCAATAGTTCCAGAATCTTTCTCCCACGAGAATTATGGTTCATTATTCTTACTATTACTAAAAAAGAGCAAATATTATGACTTAAAATACATCCAACTATGTAAACTCATCAGAACTGTCAAAAGTACTCTTAGTTCACTAACAATCCGCCAGGCTGTGTAGAGGTATACAACACTATGTCCAGTAGTAATTCACATCCTTCAGAAGGATAAAACACCAAGTCCACATGGTGTTCTATCCCTCTAAATGAAAGTGGACTTGGTGTTGTTTTAAAACATGCTATATCCGGTACTAACTGGTTTTGGACATAGTGCTCTATTCCTCTAAGAAATATGAGAAAAGCTGATTTTAACTCTGTAATAAAGTCAATATGGAAAAAAATGGACATAGTGTTGTATCCCTCCGAGGTACAGATATATATATATATATATATATATATATATATATATATATATATATATATATATATATATATATATATATATATATATATATATATATATATATATATATTTATATATCAGACATAAAAAATTTTGGACCTAGGTCTAAAACGGATAGAAAAATTACTCCCGCGCCTGACTGCTTTCTTTCGATACACTGCAACAGTAGGTATGTATTTTATGTAGGGTTGCCATCACCTAAATTGCTGACGCCGGACAAAAACTTTAAAAACATCGGACATTTGGAAAACATTTAGTTCTTTCCCGGACACCCCGTAAAATATATATTTTTCGAACAAAGTAAAACATCGTTAATTTTTTAAATTATTCGAACTTTAAACCGCTTGTTTGCGATATAAACAAAAGAACAAAAAACAAATAAAATATCTACTAATATAACACAGTTTACAGTTTTCACTTTTTCAGGTAATCTGGTAACAGAAATAATCAGAAAAACACTGTTTTGGTATCATCAAAAAGAAAACAACTTATAAGTAAATTTTTGGTAGATCAAAATAAATCAAATAGACAAAATTCTACATTGTAACAACAAATTATAGGATAGGTCATCTAGTTCGGTTATATAGGTTAGGTAACCAAAATCCTTTAAATTATTTATTAACTATAAATTTAAAGTAAGTAACAAGTTTTTAATTAAAAACTCGTTAAAATTTTGACGGGATCAAGTTCTTCTCACTAATTTAACTTAACTTGATATTTTTCAGACTTGCCAACTTCAGCCAAAATGTCTTTCTTTTCCATCAGGAATTTTTAAAGCAACTCAAATCTTTGAAATTATACTTTATTTTGATCAGAGGAGAAACCGTCTCTGTATTTAGCAAGTTTTCCTCTGGATTCAGCTTGTAGGCGGCTTACGATTATAAATTAATTTGTAACTCAGATTTGTTTTAATATTGCTCATCTTTCAATCAATCGAGATTCCCCTG
Source organism: Cynegetis impunctata (assembly GCA_030704885.1). Taxonomy (NCBI): domain Eukaryota; kingdom Metazoa; phylum Arthropoda; class Insecta; order Coleoptera; family Coccinellidae; genus Cynegetis; species Cynegetis impunctata. Next base: position 116,604 of record JARQZK010004489.1, on the reverse strand, counting down.
ACACAAAAATATGTCCGTTTTACCCGGACATATTTTGAAAGACCCGTCCAGACGACCCCCGAACGCCACCTAAACTAGGACAAATCCGGGGAATCCCGGACGGATGGCTACCCTAATTTTATGGGATAAAATACGACTAATGAGAAATAGTAGCTGTGAAAATGAAGCAGTTTTAATGAAAACTGACGTAGACAGTGAATATATTTCAAAAGGTTATTGCTTCATGTCTACATAGTAAGGTATAAACTGTATTAAATACATAGGTACCTACTCATTCTGAAAAATTCCGTTCACTTTTATTTCAGTGCGATCGTCTATTATTATCGGGAAAAATAGGATAAACAGGCACAACATAATTTGTGCGAATAACAAATTATCAGTAAATATTGATCGGTCGCATCCATACAATTCATATGAAACATTTAGATTGTAATTTTCGAACTATACTTTTACTGAACCAACTTTTTGCCTTTAAAATTTCTATCATCAATATTCAAAAAGGCAAAATGTTAATACTGCCAATAACTGTTAGCTCGATTTACGGTTTCAGTATATTATTCAAATAAAAATAAACACAAATCACAAACCAACCAAGACCAATATTTGAAAAGACGATAAATAAATTTCTAATTAAACTGTCAGCTATAAGGTAAATAAAGCTGTCAATTGGGAGCTAATAAGTGAGTTGTCAGGCGGGAAAGAATATACGAAGAATTCTATATTTGCTCTTCCGATTTATGTATCCCTCAGTGAGATCATGTAGACCCATGTATGCTAGAATCCTGCTGACCCATGTACGTCCAGGTGTGAACCATGGCCCATGGGGTACACGTGCATCGATAGGTGCCGATGGGAAATGAAATTAATGGTAAAGGTATCGTAACATAGCACCTAGCGTGCTTTACCGAATTGAGATCTATACAATTTTATAAATTTATGAGATATATAGTTTTGAATTATCGGAAGACTGAATCAAAATTGAAGAAAAAGGTTCATTACAATTGATTTTTTTAATTATTCGAATATATATATATATATATATATATATATATATATATATATATATATATATATATATAAGTTATTTATTCGAATTGTTGTTGCCTGTGAACTATTTCTAATCACTTGAATATTATTAGCAATAACAGGCTTGTTGAATCTTAAAAAACTCGATTTTATTAAAAAGTTGACGTTTCGCCACGACATTCGTGGCTTTATTTTTCAAATCGAGTTTTTTAAGATTCAACAAGCCTGTTTATTGCTATATAATTTTTCAAGAGATTATATATATATATATATATATATATATATATATATATATATATATATATATATATATATATATATATATATATATATTCATATGTATGTATATGTATATGTTTATGTATTTTAAACTTGTTTACACGATGAAGGTTGCAATTTTGGAGCAATAGGGTTGAAATTTATAAGTAGGTAGTTTCGTATGATATCTTGGATATAATTGGTTTTGGTACGAATTGGTTGGGGGGTTAAGCCAAAAGGGAGGAAATAAATCTTGTTTACAAGATAGAAATCTATTTTTTTTTAAATCAATAGTGTTGAAAATTGGTAGGTAGCTGGTT
>JARQZK010004489.1:107500-112500 GCA_030704885.1 Cynegetis impunctata | reverse complement strand
TAGTTAGATAGATAGAAAGAAAGATAACTATCTAGATAGATAGATAAATAGTTAGATAGCTAGATATACATCGGCAGATGATGAATAGATAAAAATAATTTATATATACCTACAGCGAAAACGCAATGTTTGGAACAAATTCATTTGAAAATACTGTGATTTTAATTTTAACTACGGATTCTTTTTATGACTAATTCATGTATACAGGTGGTCCAAAATTAATTGACGACAAACAACTTTCCTTTAAATGGTAAAATATATATTTTTAATTTATATACATGAAATATACGTTACATTATATATCATACAGAAGTTACCAAGAAATTTACGATTGAACATAAATAGATTAGACCTGTAAGGGGTCTATTTTTCATTGAGGGAATACTTAACCTCGAGAATAATATTACATAGTACCCAGTTCAAGACACCAAAGCTCGAAAATAAAAATCGAAGTGGCTAATGTGTTTAAAAAAAGAACCCCTGAATTTAATATGAATTTCCTTCAACCCACGAGTCTTTACTATATATATATATATATATATATATATATATATATATATATATATATATATATATATATATATATATATATATATATATATATATATATATATATATATATATATATATATATATATATATATATATATATATATATATATATATATATATATATATATATATATATATATATATATATATATATATATATATATATATATATATATATATATATATATATATATATATATATATACAGGCGCGGATCCAGGCTTGACTTTTGGGGGGGAACTTTTTGATATTCAAAAGCCAAAAGGTACTGGTATCTTGGGCAATGGTAAATCGAGTAGCCCCCAATCAAAATAATTAGGTGGTTTCTAGGCCTTTTTTGGGGGGGGGCGTTCTTCTGTTCTTCTTTCTAGCGAATTCATCGATCATTTTTCTGTTGAGATTTGATGACTTCTGTGAACAGACATGATAGCCAGTCCACTTAGTCTGTCTTGTCCACACGCGTTTCTCAGGTACGTCTTCAATCGTCTAAGAGTGAAGAATGTCCTCAGTTGTTTCAGTGGTCACTGGCAAAGAAGCCAGTATTTTCAGTAGCGTGAATATGTTAGGGAAAATTTCCTTATTACATTCGCTTAGGGTCTTAATGGTAGAAGAAGGCTTATCCTGATCTATTTTGTTTTCCCACAACAATTTCCACAACGAGTAATAGCCATATACTAGCTCCAGATCAACCATATTCTCATATAGTTTCAAATATTCAACATCTATTGTCTCAGTTGTTGAGGTTAGTATGAAGCACTGAAGTGTTCCCAGAAGGTCCTTGTGATCGCTTAATCGGCATTTAAGCTGATCTATAAGATCCTCTTGGATCGGGATTGCCACCGATATTCTGGAATAGGTTTGAGGGTCTTTAGTAGAGTAGTTACTTCTATGGCGTTGGCGAGGAGCTTGTCTTGGAATATAAATTTCTTCACCAACATCACTCATTAAAGTTTCTGCTGCTTTGAAAATCTTGGAAAACTCAATATCCATTGTTCTCCGGAAGTTTTCGAAGTGGGCAACAATATTTTCAATATGGTCAGCTGCATAATTTAGGCCACAATAGAGAGACTGAAGCACTTTGCAGACAGATATTGTGGCTGAGAATATATTAGCCAATAAACAAAGGCACACTACAAATTCACTATCAAGCATGGACTTTGAAAACGACGATGCTTTAGAAGATGTCACAATACCTGGACTTTCGCTAAGACTTTCTAGAGTTTCAACAATAGCATTAAAGATCTCTTTAAACTTGAGCAGACTGTTGTAATCCTAAACCCATCTGGTTTCGCTTCGCACATGTCTGTTAAAGTTTGCTATTTAGTATTAGGAAAGTTCGATTTTATGAAGGATGCAATACAGCTGCTCTCTTTGGAGATGCTTTTGAAAATTTTGTGACAGCATCTACGATTCCAATACACTTTCTAGTACATGGGATACTACAGGAGTGATATAATGACAAATTCACAGAGTGGAAACTGAAATGGACATATAGTGCTTGAGGAAAATTTTTTTTCACTATTGCCTGCACTCCTTTGAATGAGCCCTTCATGGCAGAGATTCCATAATACCCTTGACCTATCATATTTTCCATGACCACTCATAAGTCTTTCAGAGTTGAAAGAATTGATTTTGATAGCCCCTCTCCCATTGTGACATCAGTTTTGACAAAACATAAAAAAGCGTCCTTGCTAATAAAATAATTAGATTTTTCTGATTTAGTATACCTTACACAAATTGAGACTTGCTCATGACCAGTGATATCCGCTGTTTCATCCACAAGAACTGAAAATGCTTTTGCTTTATTAACATATGTCACAATTTATTTCTGGATTCATTCTCTGCATATGTTGATTATATATATGATCAAAATATGGATGGAATCATCTCATGAGAATGAACCACTCCAGGGTTAGGAATTCGGCAATATTCGGATCCCGTTGTACCAATAAAAATCCCTTTGAGGAGAGTACGTGAAGCGTTTCACACAAACACCTCTGTAGCGGTCTTTGAGTTTTTACATACCCAACAGGAATTATTTCCCGTGTTCTATAAAATCAAAGACAAAATACGTTGATTGTGAACAGAGCAGGCGCTATACCGTTGACCGCGAGAAGGCTATTATAGGCCCCCTGTCTTCACAAATGTGATGCATAAGCAAGGCCAGATGCCAGTTCAATGCATAAACACCATTAATTAGATTATGTACTATTTTAATTACTGATAGCAAAATATCGAGTAAATTTCAGTCTCTTCAATTCAGAAAAACAATGTGTTTGAATTGGAAAATTTCGGGGGGTATTTCAACCCCTTTGACCCACCCCCTGGTTACGGTCTTGTATATATATATATATATATATATATATATATATATATATCTATATATATATATATATATATATATAAATATATATATATATATATATATATATATATATATATATATATATATATATATATAAAAATATATATATATATATATATATATATATATATATATATATATATACATAAGAGAAAGAATGAAACGGCTCGTGTTTTATTCCTCCCTTCAGTATGTATTACAGAGATGGACTGCTTGAATTATGAGGTGGAACTCCTTCAGCCTGATCATAGGATACACTTGCATATATAAGTACATTAGCGACACTATGCAGAGGATGAATACTGGTCCAGCATTGGCCTTCTAAGTGTGAAGGTAGTGACTTACCTAAGCCATGAGAAAATCTCATTGCAGTTCAGTTAACTCCGGTTTTTCCTTCTCAAATCTTGAAACTTTAATGAAAGTGAAAATGGTTCCCTTCTAGTCCCTTAAGACCACGTTATCTCTCGAATCTATGATTAGACGTCGTTATACGCCAGGGTGTCAACACCGGGCAACGGTGGCACACTGGCGTTAACGGCGACGGACACTACAAGAAAAAAATTTCCATTATTTACCTCAAAATTACTCCAAGCCATCCCAGAGCCAATCCACTGAGTGAAAATGACACTTGAAAGTTCAAAAGCAAAAACAAAAACAAGAAGTGAAGTGTAGTGTAGAAATAAGAGATAAGCTATATTCTAAGAATATTGTAAAAGAATGATGCATAAATAATAAAGAGAGCACTAAAATTGATGAAAAACTAATAGACTATGAATTGATTAAATATTATCATTGGGCAAAAAAACTTTGTGAAGATAAGTACTTAGGCAAATATGCATATTGCGAGAGCAAGGTTTTGTGGTAGACGCAATGAGAAAGTCGGTCCACACCGCATTCCCTGATAGGATAGTAGGAATTGGATACAATTTTAAACTGATAAGAAAATAAATGAACATTTAAAAAACGGATAAAGAAGGCTTCAGAACCTTATAACTGCCCATACAAAATTATGAGCTGGAAGAGCTCAAGGGCAAAAATTCATTTAACGCATTTGATTGATACACACACATATTTATATATATATATATATATATATATATATATATATATATATATATATATATATATATATATATATATATATATATATATATATATATATATATTTATTCGAATTGTTGTTGCCTGTGATCTATTTTTAATCTTTTGATAATTATTAGCAATAACAGGCTGGTTGAATCTTAAAAAACTCGATTTTATCAAAAAGTTGACGCCTCACCATGACATTCGCAATTGAAATTTCTTTGACATTTATTGATTTGAAAAAATTGAATAAAACAGGGCTGCTTTGTATATGCTATTCAGTCTAATATTAATATTCAAAATTCTTATCATTAGATCGTAAGGGAAACCAACTATTTTCATCTCCAAATTTTCAATCCAATACTTAGCTACGCCGTTCTGATGAGGACCAAAGAGTCCGAAACACGTGTCAACGGCTGCTTCCATATAAGCGTACTATTCCGATAATTCTACTCCACTTCTTTAATGTTTTCCCATAACTAATTTCTTTGTTGTTAGATAAATAGTACCCTATTATTATTATTTTCAAACATTACGTAGGTAAAGGTTTCTTTGGTTTCCTTTACGATCTAATGATAAGAATTTTGAATATTAATATTAGACTGAATAGCATATACAAAGCAGCCCTGTTTTATTCAATTTTTTCAAATCAATAAATGTCAAAGAAATTTCAATTGCGAATGTCATGGTGAGGCGTCAACTTTTTGATAAAATCGAGTTTTTTAAGATTCAACCAGCCTGTTATTGCTAATAATTATCAAAAGATTAAAAATAGATCACAGGCAACAACAATTCGAATAAATAATTAAATATTGCAAGCTGAAAATATGGCAATGATCCTAAACTTAAGCTGAGAGTTTCAAACTGTAAGTACCCTTTTTTTTTAAAAGATTTGAAATTCTAAATAAATAAAAAAATTCATTAAAAACGGCTACTTCCATATAAACGAACTATACCGATAATTTTTGCTTTACTTGTTTAATATTTCCCAAATCTAATT